>JABVXS010001685.1:0-12731 GCA_013365335.1 Madathamugadia hiepei | reverse complement strand
TAATAGAACTGATGGCCGAAATGAATGAATGAATATATTGCATCGGTGGTCATGCTGCTAGAAATGATTAAACAATGATTCGCTGCAGAAATTAGGAAACTTGCCGTATGCACTTTCTACCTTTCATTATTCGTTTCACAGAAGCTTTGGAAGGAGAGCAGGAATACGTTGCTGTTTTTGCTCTGAAAGTTTGTAATCCTGCAGAGTTTGATCTTGGGCGATTACGGTGTGAGGATAGTAACGGCTGAGCAATGCATTTCAGGATGTATTTCTGCATGTTTCAAATAAGCTGGAAAAGCAAGATTAAATAAATAAAGATAAAACTAGTAATTTCGCCAAATTGACCCATTTGAATGTAATATTTTAGCAGCACTTTTGCTCGAGCAACGATGTTGAAATCTCTTATCAAATTCATAAAGAAACATTACAGGGTGACGCGAGCTGAAAAGCTTTGAATCGAGTGAACCGACTGCGATACATCCAACTAGTGAAACGGTAATCTATCCATATTTAAGATTTTCTCAACTAGATGAGATGCACATTAACACCCTTAATTGCATCTGAGAGGATTTCTGATAGCTTTCAACTTCATATTTCTTAAATTTCTACTGCAGATTTCAACTTAAAATTTTCAAATTTCACTTTAATGGCCGTGCTGATCGATCAATAACGAAAGTAAAGGCTATAATTTGAAATGCTAAACTTAATTTAGGATTATATTAGATCCAAGCTCTGGAAATTTTCTCATTTCTATGATGATCCTACCTAGGATGAATGTAACTTTTCTATAATCTTTTCCAGCACGAAAAATAACATGATGAAGACTTAGAAATTACCAAAATTCAGAGCACGGCTAGACCAGAAATTCTAATTTTAGTCGCGTTTTGTGGTGACATCAAAAATAATTTAATGAAGAATGAGACAAAGCAAAAATACCGGCGATGGAAGCAAAACCTTTTGTGCGTGGAACAGATTTGTGTTACGTTCAACTTGTTCTGATTAAACAATTGGTAGTTGTTTGTGAACCTTTTCCAAAAATTTGTTAGTAGGCGACTACTGAAGCATTACCTTCTTCATGGCATATAAATGTGATATTGGCTTGATTTAATCGTGGCAATGACTTAATTTGCAAAGAATAGATTTTATAATTTTTTAAAACCCTTTTTAATCTTTAAAAGTTACCGATGCAATACACACACCCATAATGTGAACTGTTTGGACGCAGCTTTTATTAACAAGCAAAGAAAATGAAGAAATTTGAACTGCTGACGTTCTTGCCCATTAAGAAAAAGCAGAGTTTTATACCTCAAAACTTAGCTAACCGGCGCGCTTTATTAGGCAAGTATAAGCACATATCAACGACATCTGCTGAGCTAGTTTAATTACAAAATAGTCCCGCAGTCATTCCCTTGGTTTTTCAATCGAGTATTAAAGTTTTCTGATCGCTTCATTCAAATGACACACTTGTTCATCTTTTTTCGTCATTATGTCTGGGTGTCTTTTTCGTTCTACACATTTCTTACCCTTCATTTTGATAAAATAAAAGTATTCACATTATTCTTTCTGCAGAAGTTTATTCTCTCGTTCACCACAGTCTAGAAAAAATCCATAAAATATAAAAGTAGAAGATAGACTAATAAATTTATTTAGTGAATAACTCTATGAATACTGTGAAAAAGAATTAGAGAAAAAAAATAAGGATGGAGAAAAATTGGTAAAGACCACAGAGCAACAATATTCTGACAATGCATCCCCTCTCTATGATTGATAGAATTCAATTAAACCGAAGTTCAGTGATTAAGAAGCCTTCAGAATCTCGTCACTCAATTTGGCAGATGAATGAATTGATGCACAGCATCAACGATACATTTCGCTGAAATTCCGTATCTTTCTAGTAGAACGTCTGATGGTCCCGAGCGCGGAACATCAAGAACGAACAATGAACGTACACGTATATCTTTTTGATCGGAAACAGCTTGGCACACGGCCTCACCAATACCTAAAATTCTAAATCTAGTCAAGAGAAATTTTAAATGCCTTTGACGAAAGACAGAAAACGAAGATGTATATCTGCGGTCCAGTTACTGTCATGTATATACAATGGAAGATGCTTTGATTTTCGAAAATTCCATGAAGAAACGCAAGAAAAAAATGCTCAAAAACTGATGAGATCTTTCAAACAGCGATACCTCCGGCTTGGTAATGATCTTCCACAGTGATGATACGATTTTCTGCTCTTCTAGCCGATTTTACGATCAAGTCCTTATCAAGTGGCTTGATTGTAAATGGATCTAGGACAATTACTTCAACATTTTTTGACTGCAACATGTCTGCTGCTTTTTTAGCTTCATAAAGTGTAACACCTGCACCGATTATCAACGCCTTTGGTTTGCTTGCGTCACAAACAATCTTAAATGAATTGTAGATTTTACAAAAGAATGACCGCATATTTTATCCAGGCGAATATGGTTAGGAAGAAAGAATAAGTCTGTGATTACTGAATCAGGTTAAATAAATACAAAAAGTAAGAACCAGGTTAAATAATCGTAAGAATCAAGTTAAATGAATACAAAAAGTTCGGAAAAGGATAGAATCCAATCATTAATTTCTATGGCCGTAATGGTAGTACCCACCTTTCCCTTTCCAACTTGGAATTTTTCATCGTTGCGATAAATCACTGGACATGCAGGACGTCCAGTACGTATAAATGCAATTCCACGAGTATTAGCAGCCAATTCCGTTGCGCGTTCTGCAGCCACTGCATCTGCTGGATAGAACACGATCGATCCAGGAATCGTTCTAAATTTATGAATACATTAATCAAATTTTACAATATTAGCGGAGGATTTAACATCAAAATAAACGTACCGAAACAGTGAAATATCCTCCAGACCCATCTGCGACGGACCGTCTTCTCCAATAGAAACACCAACATGTGAACCAGCACATTTTAAGTTTGCAAATGATACCGCAGCCATGCGAAGTTGATCAGCAGCACGTGTAAAGAATGCGGCGAACGTGCTAAAATCCAAAAAATTTCAAAATTCGTACTTGAGCACATCACAATCAACAACAACAGATCATGCTGAATAAAAAAAAGTAAAACTTCACTGTTAATTAAAATATCAATAAAAAATAGAAATAAGAAATATACCTATACCGGTCTAGTTTTATCTAACTTCCCTCTTTAGTAAAAATCTCGTATTAAAAAATTTCGCAAACATTAAAATCAATGATTTTATGACTCCTTTTTTGAAAATTAAACTGCATGCAACACCACTGATAACACCACATTAAAAACACAGTCACTACTTAATGCATTCACACACACTGCCTCATCTAATGAAATCTGATCAATTATAAAAGGAAAAATATTTTCTTTGAAATGATTAGTATTAGCAAAGGTTTTCAATATCTTTTGATATCATTTTGTTAATATCACTAAATTAACAACTATACGTCACGGCAAAGAGGACTGCACATCGTAAACTTACAATAATGCTTTCAGCAAATGCAGTAAGGCTGGCTGCGTATATACGGATATTTTGTGTCTATATATTACACACTACAATGATATTGAAATTAAGAAATTTAATAGCAAGTAATGAACATTCTAATTCTAATACTTTTCAATAAATTGGATATGTTTTTCGAATGTTTAATTAATTTTTCAATCAAGCCAAGTTATCAAAATGTAAATACCAATGTAAGCAAGAAAGGAAAGAAGAATTCAATGAATGTAAAAGCTGAAATTAAATTCGGCCTCTACTAAAATTTATGAGTGAAATAGACCTTGCAAATGGAATGGCTCGGTCACGACACTGCAAACCAACAGCAACACCAATAAGATTTTGTTCTGCAATAAAGCATTCGACGAACTGTTCTGGATGTTTTTTAAACAACTTCTCACTAAATGTTGAGTTTTTGGTATCAGCATCTAACCCAATAATTCGAGGACACGCATCACCCAATTTTGCCAATGCTGTACCATAAGCCTGGCGAGTTGCTACCTACAATGATAAATATCTGCCAAAAATGATTTTGGAAACTGGCAAACAAAATAAAACTCCCATCATTCAACAGAAATCGCTTAAGCATCTAGACGAGTAAACTCTTGATGCCTACAGTACTTGTTAATCTTCAAAACCACAAAGATTCTGTTCTAACCGTGACAAGGTAATTATGATCTCCATCACGATTTAAAGAATAACAAATACACAACTAACTTGAACACACCATCGCATTTAATTAACTGAATGAACATTAGCATAAATGAATCTAATAAAATTAAGCTCCAAAGATAGCACTGGAAAATACCTTGTCGCCAATTTTGTATTCTGGTGGGGCCATTTTAATGTGGCCAATCGGTAGCTGGACGTTTGGAGCATCACTTACTGGAGGATTCACGTGAAGTGTTCCAGCAATATTCTCTTTATTCATAATACGCTCTTCGATTGCCTCAATAACTTGTTCAGGTACTGGTTTTCCGTGCCAATTATCCTGAAGTGGCCGACTGACAAGACACAAAAATTTTATGCAATGCACTAACAAACTCTTTTTATTCAAATATCTTGAATCTCACAATGGAAACCTTAACTTGGACATTTCAACCTAATGGTAAAGCACTTAACAATTTGAATCGAGCGTTTGTACTTGGCTACCTAATCGGGGTACAGCATAATGATACACGCTTGTATCCCGTCAAACAGCCAATATTTGTGTTTTAGCAGAGAAACTAGGATATTTCCGGTATTTGTTTGACCGGTCATAGCTGGTGCTCTGCCACTCACCTAACCTCTTCGACTTGACCAATGCCTGCCAAATCTCGAACTTTCCTAAACAAGTAGTACGGACTGTCGAATTTGGCGTTACGCCATGACAGCACTACTGATTTCTGTGAAATGGAATGCTCCAATAACACTTCGTCATGAGTAGCTGATTCTTTTATTTTTTTGCTTTTCTTTTTTTATCACATATAGATTTTATCAAGCACAATATAGAAATTTTATCAAACATGAATAATCACCGTCAAAAAAAATCAAAGGCCAGCCTCCTACCCAAAAAAACTTCAAAAAGTGTCTTAAAACTACAGTAATCAACCATAATGTAGCTACTGCAACACAAGCTGTTCAACCACCAAAACATATTTCGACCAATAAAAAAGAAAACATACTTCATTTTCGATTCCAATGATGCCTTTTCCTTTCATTGTTTTTGCAACGATGGCTGTCGGTTTCCCTTTTGTTTGACTAAATAAAAAAAAAATACTGCACAGCTATTTTATATTAATTCTCAATTTCTCCTCAACCATCCACCGCATCATTGCTGGTGGTGATATATTGTAGATTTAGCCGGACAACAGCATACAATACCTTCTAAGGTTACCAGGAAATTCCAAATTTGCCTCTATTTTCTATTGACACAAAACGAACCAAAGTGTCTGGTTTCTAAATTTTGTAGGGTTAAATAAAAACTGCACAAAAATATGCATGGAATTTTTTTTTCCTTTTTTAAAATGAAATTCTAACCGTGCAACGTCATAAGCATTCAGCAGCTCCACAACACTGCTGCCATTAACAACAACTGTATGACATCCGAATGACTCAAATCTCTTTGCCATGGCATCAGCATCATGTCCAAGCATAGTTTGTTGAGTTTGTCCGAGACGATTCATGTCCACGATTGCAACCAAATTGTCCAATTTGTAGTACGACGCAAACGCTAGAACATCAAGATTCAAATTATATGATTTATTCCGCAATTTCTAATTCCATGTCCTTGTTAAATATTACATGATTTTCCTTTTCCTGATTACATAAGAATAATTGAAATTTAGCAACAAAAAATACCTGCTGCTTCCCACACTGAACCTTCTGCGCATTCACCATCACCCAGTAAACAGTACACACGATAACTCGCCTCAATTAAAAAATAATTTTCAGAAAAAAAGCAAAGAAACCTAATAATTGAATAACCTTATTTGTACTCTACAGAATGGTTTGCAACTATGAAATTCTCACCATCAAACATTAAACTGCTATAGAACCACTGCTTGTCAGTTAGTCAGATGAAGTAATTTCATTCCTGAATACAATAGCAGTAGAACAAATATACCTTATCAATATATTTTGCAGCGTAAGCCATTCCAGCAGCGCAGGAAAGACCCTGCCCGAGTGAGCCCGTAGCAACATCGATAAAATCTAGCCGTGGTGTTGGGTGGCCTTCCAGATCACACGTTATCTTCCGTAAATTCAGCATGTCGGCCGTTGATATATGCCCCGCTTGATGCCAAGCAGCATATAGTATTGGACAAGCATGACCCTTGAACAGAAAATGGTATACCAGCTGCCATGATTTAAAAATCGAATCTCATTTTCTATATAATACCAATAGAACTTCTTTTTTTTTATCCCGCTAAATTGCAGGGTCCGCTACCGTGGAGCATTATCTCCACACATCCGACTCCTTAGATGCAAGTTATTCTTGTTGTGTTCCATTTCCCTTGTTATTGTGTTCTGGACTTAGAGCGATTTCTTTTTGCACTTGCCGCTCATTACACCCAGGTGGCATAGATTTCTTCTTTACGGCCATTGTCGGAGATTGTTGAGCCGAGGTATTTGAAACTGTTGCATCTCATTCTTCATGCGACTGAATACCTTTGCCCGACCAACCGTCACTAAAGTCTGCCTCGGTGATAACATATCTGAGGATTGAACCCTTCTGTGTTTTTCTTATCAATCTCTCGACATGCGGATAACCCACTGAGCTACAGGTAATCCACAGCAAAAACTTTAGATCGCTAATGACTCTTAACAATAATAAAAATTCATCAAACAGTAAACCTTCGATAAAACAAAACGATCAGAAGATGGATTTTTCGGAAATGCTTTGTCAAGTTTCATTTCGCAAAAAAAAAGAGTTGCAACAATTTCCGCAGCTGAGCATGAGCTTGTGGGATGACCTGACTTGGCTGCACAAGTCATTTTGATCGAATCAACTCGAAGATGATTCGCTACATCATTCAATCCCTCAACATCTATTTTTCCCATCGCTGAATTAGTTACGCGCTGTTGTATTTTCCTGAAATCATTTCAGCAGAAATTAAATCGTGTTACCTATAAGCAAACCGCACGCAAAAGTCTCTTACAGCAGAATCATCAGCGCTACAACAGTCAACTTCGTCCAGTACACCCCTGTTTGATGGGACGAGAGAAACAGCATTAGAGTTTGACATCAATTGAAGTGCAAAGATCATCTCATTGTGCCACTAAACATAAGAGTACAAGGAAGCGTATGAAACATATTGATGGAGTCGAAAGACAATATTCGAGACGACATACACCTTTACTTCACGATGCACCTTTCCTTGAAAGAAGAATGCAAAGTCCTAAAGGGAGCGTTATCGTCGACATTACAACAGTAACACTGCTCAGTCTTCAAAATCGCAAATATATAAGTAAAAAAATGCATTATAGGAGAGCAAATTTTTTAAAACAAAAATAAGTTAATAAACATTTTATCCACAAGGGAAACAACATTTCACAAAAAAGTGCATCCTTGAAAAAGAAACATGTTCATCTTTCATCACACTAAACAAGTCCCACCACTCACAGTTTTTAATCAGTCATTAAATTTCTTTAATTTACTCCTACAAGAAAACAATCTATAATCAAGCTATCATTGGGGAACAAGGTTGTCAAATTTTCATCACTGAGAGTAATCTTTGATATTTTCCATGTTTTTTTCACTGTCTTCTGCCACGTTTTAAAAATATACTAATGGAATGCTGTTAAATATAATCCGATCAGATTCAATTATTGCACTATTTACTTTTTTTATATTGCAAATTCAGTACACTTGAAACATTTGTCCAAAAAAATAAACACACATAGACA
The DNA here is from genome assembly GCA_013365335.1 of Madathamugadia hiepei. Taxonomy (NCBI): domain Eukaryota; kingdom Metazoa; phylum Nematoda; class Chromadorea; order Rhabditida; family Onchocercidae; genus Madathamugadia; species Madathamugadia hiepei. Next base: position 4,836 of record JABVXS010001685.1, on the reverse strand, counting down.
TTATAGTTGAGTTATTCAAATTACCATAAAAATAACAAAATGTCCAAAAATTTGCTTGCATACATGAAATAAAGAGTAACTGAAATGACTGACGCATATAAGCGACAATAAATATAACAAAACCTGTATGACTACATATTACCACCACCCATCAGTGATACTGCTTCAAAAGTGTCAGCTCTTTGCCGAATTTCTCGATACTTGCTTTTCAACAATATCACAATGGAGGTTGTATTCTTGATCAATGCCAATGTAAGAATCGGACATCACAAAAACAGTAAAAATATGCCGACCTCTGCAAGGTAGAATGTTAATAACAATTAAACATACAAGAAAACTAGCCCAACATGCTGAGTTTAGTAACTTAAAATGCCTTATCTTTCACCAGCAAGATTTCTACTAAATGCAATGCCTTTCAGATGCCTATATAAGTACATTACTGATCACTGAGAATGCACCACACTTTTGCATCAGATGATCTGCGAAAAACAAGTGGCGTTATTATGAATAATCGGAAGCTTTTAAAATATCTCAAACTGTCGGGAAAATCGAAATATACACCTAATACTTTTTTCATTTTTCTAAAATGCAAAATTGAAAAATGTTTTTTCAAAGTACAAAAACTTACAGTCGTTTAGGCATCTTAAATGGCAAAGTGAGCTGCTTCGAACCGGTTATCGGTGAAAATTTTTTACAACACAACACTTCACTCGTGTCTTTTTCTCCTATGATCACAATCCAGCCGACACTTTTTTCTTTATGGAAGCATGGGCAAAAGGCATTTGTCTCAAACTGAAATGCCATTGCTTTTTTCGAATACTTAATTTTTTCCATCAATATAAAAAAAATGTTTGACGCAATATTACACGAACATACCTTATATGGACCCACCGACTCGATGGTGAATAATACACGATATAACGTATCTGATTCAACATTTATGTACTTTGGCCATCGTTCATCTTGTAGATAATCGATTTCGAACACCTGATTTGCACCACATAACATACAATTCCTCGGCTGCAATACTGGCCATTTTAGAAGTACATCAACAACCTGAAAAATATTGTTACAAAATAAGATGTTTCTTAAGGAAAATAAAAAACGCAAACATAGCAAGGGCAAAATAGCATATAATAGAATTTCTATGGAAAATAATAACAAATGTTAATATGAATGTCATTTTGGAAAATGAACCGAAGACATGGAAAAGAAATACGGGAGATAAACATCAAACAGATAAAAGATGATAAAAGAAGCAATAACCTCTATTGCCTGACGCTCATCGATAACTGTTACTTCCAGAATTTTTTTGATTGCTTTTTTCCTGGCGTTTTCGATATTCGCTTGGTCAAGGCCATAACTATTTTTCAGTATAGGTATCGTTGAATCCACCCTACAATGAACAAAAAGATTAGTTTATTGAAAATACTTAACAAGCAAGTACCTAAAAATATTTCTGTTTTATGTGAACTGAACCATAAATTTTCACAAAAGTGTACAGTTATTTAACATAACACAGGGTAGGAGCGCTATTTATTTTCAGGATTATTTTTATTTTGCTACAGATATTTTAATAAGCTTAAAATTGATGTGTTAATTCCACGATCAGCCATATAATGATACAACGACCAGATGGAATTTTATACTGAGAAGTCAAAAAGTTATAACTTGTCAAAATTTGTTATTTTGTAAAAAAAAAGTTGGGTCACCAGTGTCTCCGTGGTGAGAGTCATATAGTGACGGAGAGGTTTGAGTGGTGTGACTAGACAGAGCTGCCCATACACGTTGAAGATATCACATCAGGACCAATACTCATCAAAGTGCTCTTCACGGGATCCCTTCGGCAAAATGAAAGCGAAGAGACAAAAGCGAGTCATGATTCACCTAACTAGCGAGTGACTTAAAGACATTGGTTAACCTCACTTTCCGAGCAAGCTGACAAAGGAGTTGTGGGGTCGACACGAGAAAACTCGTTGAAAAATCGGCCCAATAGTTTTTTTTTAGTTTATTATTTTGCAATTTAAAAAAAAAAAATTTTGCAGTTACCCAATTTTCTCAATGACATCCTCGCTGAAATGGGGTAGTACCAATAAGGGATGATCTGTATGCCAAACAGCCTGAGCAACCATTTGCATCAGAATAACAACAGAAAGAGCCGTTGATAGCCATTTACGCAGAAGAGTGATGTCCAACATCGCCTAAAAATATAAAAATATCCTAAAATTCTAAAAAAACTTCATGTTACTACATTTTACCAAAAGTGTCCAAAACACAAATTTTTTGAATACAAACCTCAAAAAATGATGACAAAATTTTGCCCAACTATTCGTTTTCATTTATTTTATAAATTGATGTCTAACAAATGTTCCAAACAAAATTCAATGAATCTCACAACACCATTACATTTAAAATTCGAAAACATTGGTCTAGCATTGAGCGCTGGTCAGTGATATAATCGGTCATCAGTTTTATACGACTTAAATGTGCCTCCAGCAGTAAAAACGCTTTTGTGTGCGCTGAATCCAAAGCAGCATCAGCGGGCAATTTAAGTAGCATCATGTGTTGTAAATGTCTAAAATAACTTTATTGAAAGCAAGGAAATGAGCAAAATGCAGTTAGTCGACTAAATCACGCAGAAACCAAAAAAGATAGAAAACAGTTCCTACTTTGTAACATAACAATCAGTGAAAAAAAACTGACCCATTAATTTGATCTTCATTATGTCGAACAGGTATTTCATCATATTCTGGACAATCCTTAAACAGCTTTTCTCAGTCACTTCAAACAGAATGTAACTCTTAAAAGAACTGCTTTGGTAGACTTTCTACAGCTGTAGAATGCTTCTAAAATATTCTGGAACCAGTACAAACCAAATTTGCTTGTTAATTGGTGGAAAAAAAATTAGTGGAAGAAATTGAAACATACTGCTAAAACTTTCATGAGCTCCTCTACTGTTGCCGTGGGTGTGAGAGAGTTTGCAAAGAATCTAACAGTTTCATGATTCAAATAGTAAACACTTGAAATAATTCCAAGCGGCGCTGAAACAAGTGACTGTTCTTCCTGAAATTTGATATAAAACTAATTCAAGACCGAATTGATAGCAGTATAATTCAAGACATAGTTTTAAAAAAAATTAATTTGAAAACTTTTGCATAGTGAATCATATTACTGGAAATAATTATCTTGGTGGAGAAATTTTATTAGTAGCCATATTGCTCAATCTTCAAAGAAAAATTTCGTTTTAAAAAATTTACAAAATTTTATTGAAAACAAATATACTTCATTGATGGTGATACAACCGGAAAGCACAAGTTCTTGAATGCAGTTATCAACTACTTCGACAAGAAATTGAGTCAGAGCTTCCGGTGTGGTATCCACAACTCCATAATAACTGTAAATGATGATAATATAGGTCATGGTACTCACTTAAACTCAAACGAAAGTACAGTATACTTGTCAAAAATTCATGACATCGTGGAATTAAGTGTAAAAACTAATAAAGTGGATTCACAAAAGCAAGAAAAGCTCTGGTACTATGAAATCAATTCATTTAAAACTCTCACCTTGGATTAGCAAAAAGACGACGGTAAAGATATGTATTTGCAATGTACTCCATTATATGCTGGGCTGAACCGACAGTTCCAGCGTAGATTTCCGCATTAACATGATTTGGCAATGCTGCCAGCAAACTGAAATGACAAAATTTTTCTCCCACAAACTTACTGAACAGACGTCTAGCATAGAACACTTAGTTTACTTGAGACAGAAGAAAAATTTATGTCATTGAAGAATGCTGCCTGAATTCATGTCTTGAAGAAACAACACTAAAATTTGATTCAAACCTAGGCAACAGAAAGGTATTCCATTCAAATTTACAGAAGTTATTTTAGAAAATCGAGGTAAACAAAACATACACACCAGGTAAATGATTTAACGCCGTCATTTGGTACAAAAACAAAATAAGATAAAAATAAAAAAAATGGATATTTTCAAAAATTCACCTTGACTCGACCGGAAAAGATTCATAGAGAAAACGCTTGTAGAAATTTTTCTTAATATCTTGAACATAAATGACAGCAACAGCAGAATCATCAAACTGTGGCCGACCAGCACGTCCTATCATTTGCAAAACATCTAAAGTTCATTTATAACAAATTTGGAATTTGAATTTTTGGTAAATATTTTTCTCTTCCTTCACATGAGTCCTCTTACTCTACGTTTACGAAGAGGAGAAACTATTTTTACTGAATTTCACTTTTAAATATCACTTGATTCAAAAAGGAAACTCATGCCAAGATGAATTGCACGAATATGCTAAAGAGATCAAATTCATACCAGTAACCGGGAAATCAATATACTTGTGAGTTTTGCCATCGTAATATTCGGTTCCTTTAATAATAACCAAGTGTGCAGGCATATTAATACCCCACGCTAAGGTTGCTGTGGCCACCATCACTTGAATTTTCTTTTCCACAAAAAGCTGAAAATTATTCAATGTAGAAATAAACATCATAAAGATAAAGCTCACATTCGTTTCCATTAAATCCCAACGAGCAAAAAAAGAGATTGGCGCTATAATAAAAAATCACTTCTTTCCGCAGAAAAAAGTAGAAAACTAATGAACGAAAGTTAGTAAACCTAAGGCTACAAACTTTTAGACCGTGACTCATTTTATGACGGCAAACTTGCTGCAAAAAAATGACGAGTATGGAAGCATCGCTGATTTACTCAATAGTATTGCTAAAATTCATTCATTCATTTCGGCCATCAGTTCTATTACGAACTTTAGCGATTTGATGAATGAAGGATCTGTATGAGGCGCGCTCCTGAGCG
>JABVXS010001684.1:0-12732 GCA_013365335.1 Madathamugadia hiepei | reverse complement strand
TGCTTCATCCATAAGCCAGAAACCCTTGCTCATGATTCGCATATACCTGGTCTTATCCATACGCATCATCGTTGTAGTACGCCCTAGCATTCATGCGACTGCGACTAGATTTTGTCCGAATGTTCTGTGCTTCATCCATAAGCCAGAAAGTTTTCAAACAATTTAAGAAATCACCAGGGTCATTAGACGGAAGTGAGAAAATAGACCATATGAGCCATATGAGATTGGGGAGCCAGGAATCTTGTTTTAGGACAATATTTTTACTTACTGAATACATTCCGCAATGCTGCCTAAACCAGAACCACACATAATGCCTATCCTTGGTACCACTTTCAGTTGTATCGGATTGGTTTCGATATTTTTGACAGTTGATCATAACTTTTTCGCCTGCAAGACATGACTGCAAGAAATTGAGGTTAAAGAGCGAATACTTGAAGGTTTTTTTCATGAAATCTTGATGAACATAAATCACTGGATAACTTTGCCATTGTCAGATACTCTCAGTTGGGGAATTTAAGATCCTTCAAAAAAATAATTTGATCTCAAGTACTCCATCAACGATGAAAAATAAACGGAGAGAATGACGAAAGCATTAAGAAGAAAGTGATTAAAGAATTGTAATGAAAAGGTTCCGTTTAAGAGACAGACATGTTTGCACAGGCATGAAGTGGTTCCACGGTCAAGAAGATTAGTTGTATTTCTTAATATTAATAAAAGTTAAGTTGAATCTTTTCAAGAGCTAAACTTTCGTGCATTTGTTTCCAAATTTTATTCACTTGTGTAGCCAATTTCCCTTTTTTTGAAATACCTCAAGATCGTTTACATCCCCTTTCTTCTCACGTAGTTCCATGAGAAAAGCGTTTTTTTTTCTGGCAGATGCACTTGTTCTGCGTACGTTTGAGCATTTTGAATTTTCAAACCGTTTTGGGAAAACGTGGTGATAAAATCTCGAAGTCAATGTGTTTGCAAGTTTTTCTCGAACCGTTGGGAAAAATCGAGAAATATTTATATGTTGCAAGAAACCAAATTAATTGCCGATTTATAGTCCAATAATTATCGACGCTGTACCGGCTAAAGGATTCATTCTGCAACTCACTTCTCAAGAGATAAGCCGTTCATCCACTCAAGACATTTTTTGACTTGTAAAGTTTTCAGGAGATTTACTGATCTTATATATTCTCCTTCAGTACACTTGGATCTTGATGTAACACAAGCTTTTGTTAGATTATACAACTTCACAAATATCGTAGAATACCTTTAATTTCAACTTTATTTCTATACCTTCAAGTGACGAACTGAAATTCAATTTGTATTCTTCTTGGTGGTCTACAAAATTTCTGAAATCTCCTTTTGTGAAAAACTACGAACAGGCTACCACATCCGGGTGTTTTAAGAAAAGGGAAAAGGGATGTATCTTTCAATTCATACTATTAGCAATTAAAGCAAAATACAAAAAATGAATAAATAATATAAAAATAAAAAAAAAACACAAAAAAGCAAACATACACTAAATTTCCACGCTTTTTAGAACTAAGAGAAAGGAAAAACAAACTTAATGTATTAATTACAGTGATATAACATAATGACAAGAAATTGTAAAAAGAACATTATCGCTGGATCTCCTAAACACAGAGTTAACATTTCGTCAGAAAAAGAGTGTTACATGGAAAAACATTTCAAAAGTGACTGTGTTATCCTTACATACAGAAAAATAAAAAAAGCCAAATAGAAAAAGCCTAAATTTTCGCGTACATATACGAAATGCTCATGCACCTGAAACTGGAAATTTTTGCTCCTAAAAAAAGATGGATGAGACTTGATTTGAAGTAATGGCTCAATTTCCATTCAGCAACATATAACCAAAGTGAATGTGATGATGGTCATTACACTTATACCACCTTTTATCGCTATCTTTTTCATCTTCAAAGTATACTAACACTGCTGCATAGATCACATCAAATGAGTAATATTGAAAATTCTTATTAGCTGTTAAAGTCATTCCAGGAACTTTGCTCGTACTGAACACGACCATTTTTCACAGCATCTTGGGCACACTCCTTTTTTATCGCCAACTTTGATGCTGCTCACCATCATTGGGCATTTTTCCACAACACCACAGCACGTCCAGTAGCACACTTTTCCTGAGAAATTCTAAAAAATCGCGAAAAACATTTTATCCTTTCAGACAGTTTTCACACTGTGAGTGCAAAAATCAAACTCCAAACGAAACTTTAAAAAGAACTATAAAGTTCTTTTGCTATCCACCACTAAATTCAGATCATTTCTTTATGAAAACTATTTCTTATTGTAGATAACATTTATCATATATTTTGTTCCTGCTTTCACTTTTTGAAAACTATTTCTTATTGTAGATAACATTTATCATATATTTTGTTCCTGCTTTCACTTTTTAAGAACTTATTTAACCCAAAAAGTGAATCAACTTGACTGGTCTCTCTCATTTTGAGCAGTCAAATATAATCTAACCATACTTTTCATTTGAGGGTCAAGTTTGACAACCGTCACGGAATCATCTACCTAACAGCCTCACAGAACAATCATTTAGCAGTTTAATTTGTACACCTAAGAAATTGTTGAATATCAAAACGAATTAAAAGAAATCTCAAGTGCAACAAATATGACACCGAATATCATGTTATCTTATCTGCAACACCCAGCATTTTCTATCGCATATGAATATTTAAATTAAAATCAGATTTCCACCACTTTACAGTGTGCTTGTATAATGGAAATTCTTGAAGATAATTTATATGTAAAAGGAAAGAAAAACAGACTGAGCGACAAGATCATGAAGATGAAAATGAAATGATATACTAACAGCTAGTAGAAACACAGAAATCGAAGATATGAACTTACTGAAAAAAAGATGTCTTAATCAACTTTTCAAGCAAAAAAATTTATTCACAAACCTGCACAGAATTTTGTGCCACATGTAGACTCTGAAGAAACGAATCAGGTTGCCATTTTTCCAAAATTTCCAAGAAATGTGAATTTAATGAGGTAATTAATCCCGGTTTCGATATCAAAAGCAGTGAAGCTAGAGCGCTCAGTTTCTTGCTCTTGACGATACGATCACCAATGGTGTACATACTTGACAAATCCGATAAAGCTTTGGACTGAGCCGTAAAACTAGGATGTTTGCACAACAAATCCCACACAACATCAATTAACTCAAATAATTCGCTTCCTTCCTGCTCATTATTGTTATCCGTTATTGCTTCTATCGCTTTTGGCGGTATTTGCACGAGACATTCAATGGCATTAATGAGATCACCAGCTAATAAGTGCACATATACAGCAGGAAGGCAATACACTGGATTCTTCAGTAGCTGGTAAGAAATGTTTGAGATCACGTCAAAATCCATTTTTTTGACAAAATCAATGAAACTGCGTTTCCTCAGTTCGTTCAGGCATATTTCTGAAATTTGGACAAATGATTTAAAACTCAAAATAAACATTTAAAGTGTTTTTTTTTTACATGGAGAAGTTATTGAAACAAGTTGAACAATAGAAAACCTGTAAGCGCAAATGCAACCAGTGATGGAAACTTCGTTGGTCGTGGTATGCAAGGGCTGTCGGCAGCCACCTCAATTGTTCTCGACGGACCTTTCGCAGTTTTGAATACAATTTTACGACTATTTGATGAAGAAACACCTGATTCCACACCCAAATGGCCTTTATAATTTCTTCCCCACACGTAAACAGAGCCTTTAGATGTTACTGCAGCAGTGAAATCATACCCTATAAAAGTTGACTGAATTTACGTCTTATTAACAAATATGAACCAGAAATATTTTAGTGAAGCATAGAATACTGTTGCATACCACAAGAAACGAAATTCCAAGCTGCATCCGCTGGTTCAAAAACCTGATGAGGTTCTTCCTGCTCTTTTTTGTTACCATGACCTAACTGCATATCCAAACTTTTACCCCAAGTGTAGAGATTATTATGTTCGTTTATAAGAGCTGAATGATTGTAACCTGCGTCAATGTGAATTATTCTACCCTTCACCTGTAAATATACAAAAATGCGTCAACTGCTATTCAGACCAATAATATAAAAAATTAATTATACAATTCAAACTAATAATTCAAGATCAATGGAAGACAAACCGTATGTTCCAATCCAGTGACTGATAAATGGTCATTATTGATGACCTCTTTACCATGTCTCTTCCCACCAACTAGAGTACTCTTATCTGTTTCTACACGTAATCTTCGTTTAACAAACATTTTCATCTTTAGTGCTTGCGGATTAGCACCCCAGCAATAAATTTTCTGTACTTCGGATACAGCTAAACAATGAAAATACTTCGACGCAATCATGATAACTTTATCCAAGACAGGAACTGCCTCAGGTTCAAAACGTTTTTTTATTTCAGTACCAGCACCCAGCTGCCCGTATGACCCGTTACCGCAGGAATAAACAACGCCTGATTCCATCAAAAATAATGTATGTGCATATCCACAAGAAATTGAAATAACTCGACCACTGAAATACAGTACTATTAGTGCACCTTTTGATAAATTTATTAAGGGAAAATTCAATTTCAACAGCATTTCTTTTAAATTTAAACTGAAAATGTCTGGTCACAAAACTGAAGTTGAAACAGAAAATTTAAACTGCCTTACAGAAAACGGATTCATATTGAATGGCTCACAAAATTATAAAAGGTACAAGTAGAAATACAAAAAATAAACACTTACTTCAAAGATTTTACCCGATTTGGAGTTAGTACGTTTATAAATGAACAGCAAGTATAAGTTCCTAGCTGTCCATGAAGCGACCAACCCCAAGTGAAGGCATAACCCTTCTCATTGATTAGTGCTGAATGATAATGTCCAGCACATATTGTACGGGCACTCCCATAATTATTGACAACTTCCGTTGCCACTGTAATCTCATTTGTATGACCGACACCACACTGACCAAACCTACAAATTCGAGTTATTTATCCAACAAAACATTATTGCAAGCTAAAGAATATACTATTAAAAAAATCGATTCTTTCGGAAATTTCGAAAATGAGAAAAAATCAACTAAATAATCCTTGAATCTTAATTATAAAGATTATTTCCAACCTATTTCGACCAAATGCATAGACTGTCCCATTCATAGCTAAGCAAAGCAAATGTTCGGTACCGCAAGAAACGCTACAAATTCGAACAGGCACGTCCAGAATACATAAACGAGATACGCGCTGCCCGCAGTGTTTCTTACATTCTTTCGACTTAAATGAACCTGGAGAGAATTCTCCCCAGTAACCAACACCTTCCTCAGAAGTCACTGCTACGATCAAGTTCGACCCGCTTGAGATAATGCTATGCTCTGCAGAGGGAAGATACTGCAACACAAACATTAATTGTTGTTCGCATTTAATATCGCTCTACCGCATTAGTCACTCTTTTTTTTCCCAGCGAGTTTACATTTTCAGGTGAAATTTTTTGAAAGAGCCCTGAGAAATGTAAACTCGCTGGAGTAATGTGACATAGAAATGGTTCAGCATGGAAGAAATACATGTTCTATGCCAAAAACAAAATAACTTACAGTGCACGTTGATTGCATCAAACGCAGTGTGGATAACACGTATAGAACAGCTGCATCATGTTGATACCTGTAACAAAAATACGACGTAGTTAATAAAATTGGTGATTTAAATCTTTAGACTGCTCAAAGTAGATCAGAATTTTCCAATCACACAGAAAAATAGCTTCAAAGAAAAATTACAAACCACGTCAACTGCTCCACACCAATCTTTGCAAAAGTAGCCAGATGCGGTAAAGATCTCACATGGGCTAAGAATTCCGTCATACGATGTAAAAGTAGTTCCCCATCCTCTTTGTTGCATGATTTCCAGCATAAAGATGACAAAATTTTCACAATAAATGAACTATAAACTGTTGGCCATTTCCTCTCGGTTCTTGCTAGATATCTTCCAACAATCTCAGCTTTATCTAACGAATTATCAACGATTATAGCAACAGTCGACCAGAAATTCGCTTCAAGCAAGCGCTCCATACCAATGTGAACATCCGGATGTTGAACCAAAAATTCGCTTAAATTGGCTTTCCAAAAAATTTATGATATAGATCTTTGTACCTATGAACAATATGGAAAATATAAACACTGCAATCCCAATATAATAAAACTTACTTTAAAATGGCCTCAATCTTATTTTTGTCTTGACAACAGACTTTATAACGAGCCATACAAAGATCGATCATATAGTGTCTACCTTCTTCATTTGGGTTTTCGGCACATATATCTCTAACCACTTCCACAAGGGCATGTCCACAATTATTCGCCGTACACCACTGTATTAAAGTGATAATATCCATCTAGAAAGTAACAATTAAGGCTGCTGAAAATGAATTACACGCATTCATTCCTAAGTTTAATCATCAGATTTAAACATATTCTTACTAGTCCCGGTCTTTAAAAAATGGATGTATAGGTTTGCAGATAAAATCGGATTATTATGTCAAAAATGATCTGGAGCAAATGCTACTTTTCACCAAACAAAAGTCGCAAAAGCATACATCAAGGACTCACTGATGAATCAAGTGCAAGATGAATTAGTTTATTCAGAAAGATTTCTCGGTCTACGGAATTTTGAGAAGCAGTAACAGTATCATCGAGGACATTTTGAACTAAATCCGCGATGCTAATTCCAAATGTCTCAGCAACCAACACACAACTGTTGTAACTATAATCGAGTTTCGCAACATAATCAACCAGAATTTCACGTAAGGATCTAAATATTTCACCATTTTCACCTGGGGCTCAGTTACATTATAACATCGACTTAATAATACGCCACTATGATTTAGAAAGATAGCAAAAATAGCACTATAGAAACTGCAGCTTAAAGACACAATAGCAAAGAAATACTTGTTCGGAGATAAAACGATAACATCCTGTTCCATCACTAGTAAACAAGAAGGTAGAATATTTTCGTATAAAATTGGTACAAAACCCAATACTTTCTTATTTGCAAAATCAAGGACTTTTTCGTAAAAAACCTTCATTGAACTGAACAGACCCTAAAATGTAACTTGTAAATTAAACTGTCTCATACTAGAATATGTATCTCGAAATCAAGTAATGAAAATCAGGAGAAAATATTCCGATATGAAATAAAAAGTCATGTAGTAATAAGAAACTCACACCAAAGTTCACAGAAACCCTAGCACCAGAAACCTCATCAGTTACAGCGAATATTGTATATGGAAAAATATACATTTGCCACGTATTTTCAGGTACGCAGAAGGAATTTTTCACTGTTTTCATGTCGATATCGTCATACAGCTTGAAATAATTATACTGTTTAAATACTGTCATATATCTGATGCACTAAATATTCAATACTGCAAACAATTTTTTGAAAATTTAACCGTTGTTTACCTTGACAACACAATCTTCAGTGCTAAGAACAGCAAGCATCCCATCAAAGGTAACACTGATCTGAGATTTCTTGTAAGAATGCTCTCTTAAATCCCACGGAATAACCTGACCTAACGTTTCACGCAGTCCACGTCCATTAGTTTCTAATGGTAATATCCACTGTTCACCGGTGAAACCGCTAACCTGAAGTAAGATTCAAAAAACATCAAAAGGAACCAAACTATCGGCTACATAAACAGCAAAATGCTTCAATAATCAAAAATTTCGATTATTTAAAGACCAACCAATAAATGAACATCGCCCTTGTTTGCAAACAAAGCAATATTGTGAATGCTCTCCGGTGCTCTTAACATTACAGATACTACCATCATGGTTAAATCAATAATAAAAAGCTGCCCAGCCTATAAAAAAATATAAATAAAACCGACCATCGTACAGCAAACGACAACTTTCGAAAAATATAATGATACCTTATTCGCATATATCAGATAAGGACGATTTGAATGCTTGGCGGTGTAACAAAGTGCACACGTCGGTATGCATAAGCATCCTTCCTCCACACTATTTACTTCCAAAATTGAAATGGAACCATTAGCCAAAATATCACATCTACCCCAAGGTACGTCCTAAAAAATACGACAATATTCACCGACTTTGAAATCAATATCTAAACAAATAAAATCTGCATAACTTACAGTCTTCGTTCCAGAGATTGGTGGTACAAGCCGAATAAAAGAATAAAAACATACTAGAATACACCCCAGTGGTACCAGCAAGACACTTCCTCTTGAAAAAATAAAGGCTAGACCACTGGCATTGGGAAGAATGCATACGGCTGCTGCCTCATTCACATTCGGAGCAAACTTTTCCAAATGAGTAACACAGATTTTGACGCCACTGTTTCCAACCTTGGAATAAATCAGAACTCCACCTAGACAAAAAAACAGTGATACGTAACAAAATCACATACAAATTTTAATTGTTAAGGCACCGGCACCATTTTAGCATATAAAAAGTAACCACACTCAAAACCCCAAGAACATCTTACTTTCCTCATTTCGCGAAGAATAATCGGGAAAGCCTTCAAGACGGTTAATGTTCAGAATTGAAGATTAGATCTTATAGAATACCCAAACTCTAGGTAATTTTATTAAAAATGCTTGTTGGATTTCACAAAGCAAATTTTAAAATTTCAAACAGTTAGAAGTATACTAATTCCTTATAAGTATGTCTTTAGTTAATCACAATTACTTATTTTTAAATGCTGATATTCGAATCGTCAGTCCAAAATTTAGAATCACAAGCTTGCCTTACCTTTAGAAGTTAGTAAAGCAGCTAATGTGAAATTCAATTCCGCTAAGAATGACCAGTCAATAATTCGCTCATTCTCACCAAGTTCACATCCCCAATCCTTCCTTTGCCATTTGTAAGACATTACATGCCTAATAAAAACAACAATATTAATAGCAATAATAGTTGTCATACCCTTGAGGTGAGGAGCAAGGCAAGCATAAAACATGATCGAGTAATTATTGAGATAGCGGGAAAATGTCAGCCCTTTATATCAGAGCTCCCACCTTTCCCTCGATTTATTTGTAGATCACCTCTATTAAATCAACAGAATCCTGTGATTAGTGGACATCGCCACCAGGGAGTGAGTGTACTAGTGCTGAACCAAATGATTGACACTAGCCAACAATACTTCGTTGGATCAACGATTTCATAGCGAGTTGAGAGGAATGGAATTTTATCCAATTGTGGAAGTTCGACCTTGCTGGCGCAGAATGAAAATTGTTTGGTACTATCAGTGGTATCCTCATGGTCAGTAGTGATCAGTACGTGGGATGGCCGCGCAGTATTTGGTTTTGAGATGTAGGATTCGGATGTCCATCGTTTCAGTAAAAGGCCCTGTTTAATAGGAACTAAAACGAACAACCGTTTTATGATAAATAAGATGTAGTTCCTGAACTGATAAGATATAGGTCCTAACTTACATTTTTGTTATTTAAATATCAATTGCTGTTCAGACGTTTCATTTTTATCCTTTCATGATGTATTTCTGTGCGTTTTGCAGGCTATGTTTTTAACTAGAAGTGAATATGACCGTGGTGTCAATACTTTTTCTCCCGAAGGTCGACTTTTTCAAGTGGAATATGCAATTGAAGCTGTTAAGGTGATTTTTCAATGCTCGAATCAGAAATGTTTCTTCTGGTTTCGCTTGTTTCATTTTTAGTGTTTTTCAATAAAAATTTTTTAGTTAGGTTCAACGAGTATTGGCATTCGCACAACAGAAGGGGTAATTTTGGCTGCAGAAAAGCGCGCTACCTCGAAATTAATGGTAAATGATGCCATTGAAAAGATATCGAAGGTCGATTCACATGTCGGTAAGTTTCTCTTTAGCAATAAATTTCATAGAATATGATGTTGAATGGTGCGACGATAGCATCGCTTTCAGGAGTAACCTTTGCTGGTCTCATTGCCGATTCGCGAACATTAGTGGAGCGAGCACAGATCGAAGCCCAAAACTTCTGGTTTACATATAATCGTAAAATACGAGTTGAGGATGTAACTATGTCAGTTGCTAATCTGGCATTACAGTTTGGTGATGATGATGCAAAGGTTTACCTTTTTTATATATATTTTTGGTGTCAGCCCAGTTGAACTTCCTTTTTTGGGTCATAATATGGAATCGTTCAGTGCGAACTCTTCGTAAGAAGCATATGTTTATCACGCATGTAAACATAATATTACAAGTTTTGCACTTCTTTGTGGTGCTTTAATTGTTATTTCAGTGTGACCTTAACGTAAGATCGAATTTTGTAAAATACTCAGCGTTCATTTCATTCTGTGTAATTCTTAGCTCAATAAACTTAATAAAATTATTTTTTAAATAAAATTTTAAATTCTTAAAATTCATAGTGCAGTGTTATTTCACAATGAGTTTTAGGCGTCCATGTCAAGACCGTTCGGTGTTGCCATGCTTTTTGCTGGAGTTGACCAAGATGGTCCGCGGCTGTATGTTTCATCTAATTTTCTTGTATTTTTAATAATATAATAATATCACGAGATTTTGTTATGACTTCATCATTTCTAGAACTGCAATATCGTTTTTATAATTTAGTTTCCATTTGGATCCCTCCGGTACTTTCATCGATTGTTTGGCAAAGTCAATTGGAGCTGCTTCAGATGGAGCGGAACAAAGTTTAAAAGAGCAGTATCATGAGGTATTGCATCTTCTCCCAAGCATTTCTTGTTAGAATCAGTTTGATAAGAACTTTTAATTCATGGTTCCCTGAATTTCAAAAGCAGATGGATTTGATTTTGTTACAGTCTCTGTCATTAGTGGAAGCAGAAAAGATCGCGCTGTCAATTTTGAAGCAAGTAATGGAAGAGAAACTTACAAGCTCCAATGTTGAAGTAGTTGCAATAAGTCCGACAAGAGATGGCAAAGGTTTCTTTTTTCCAAAGTTTTTTTTATTCAATATGATTTGTAGTGTTCTTTGACTCCATTAATCGGATTTTTAGGTCGACTGTCTGGAAATTTCGAACGACTGACTAAGGAACGGCTGGACATTTTAATTGCGGAGTTGTGAATCGATGGGGCAAATATTGGTCATTACTTTATTCAAAGTCTCGTAGTTTATTTTTTTACGACTGAGCATTAAATGAAAGTTGTTAGCTGAAAATCATGCTTCCATCAGGAGAGATTCGGGACTTTGATTTTTTACAATTTGTAAGCTGATTTGATTGGTGTTTATGCAATTTTGATGTCCGTACCCTGATACTTGTTGCAGTTATTGTTTTAGTATAAAGGATTATTTCTCGAAAGTCCTCTCCAAGTTGATTTAAATTAAATGTTCTTATTAGTTTTTCCTTAAAAATATTTTTGTATTGTTAAATCCTTTGCATTGATACTGCTTAATTTTGTTTCTAGGACTCTGCAATTTATATTTCAGTTTCGATTTGTTTTCATATCGCCTTGTGATAATAGATCTATTTTTTCATTAAGTTGATTATTTGTTCACTTTGAGAATGTTATGAATTTTTTAATGGACGTTCATACTAAAGTTTTTTCTTTTCTTTTTTTTTTTGTTAAAGGCTTTCTTGTGTTTCAGTTTAACAAATTAATATATAAATGTTTTATTCAAGGCACAATAAAAATCTTCGACTTGATAATAATGAGCCAAGAAGAAAAGGTAGCAAGATCAAATTTAAAAAAAATTTGGTTGAGTACGAGGACCTCAGGAAAATTTCGCTTGTAATTCGTCATGTTTTGTTATGGGTAAGGATGTGGCCTTCTGGAGCATAGGTAGTATAGCAGAAGTCTGCAATGCTGGCAGTTCATGATCGGGAATGCTTATGTTTTATATTGTTCATTGCAGAGTGTAGAAGAAGTAAGTCCTCCAAATTTGGGATCCGATGCTTAAACAGTTTACTAAATATAAAGCGAAATGAGTGTAACTGTTTCGTTGGCTGGAAGATGAGAAACTTCAACATCCGAAGACATTTTTTGACTTATAAAGTTTTCAGGAGTTTGGCCTTGATAATGATGATTTGACGCATATTATAAATTCTTCTATTTTGTCTGAATATGTATATAAACTGAATGAACCAAATAGTGGTAAGGCCAAATAGTGATATAACGTTATAGCATCATCGGATACATTTAAAAAACTCGATCTGAATAGCAGGCGCTCAGCATATAAGTGAAATGCTCAAGGAAATGGCCGGCATTATTTGATACCGTCCATGAGAAGAAATAAGTCTCAGCAATCATTACGGATTTCACTGAAATTTGGACCATGCTAGTAATTCGTTAAGTCATGATTTGTGAGATTGAGTTGGACTGAAGCTGATCTGCAATGTCTTTTGTTCACGGAAGTCTCATCAATGAGCTGTGATTACTTCGAAAATAAAAAATGTGGTAACATTCAAACAGCAGTTTCAACGTATCATATTTTCTCCATAATCATTTCATGGATGTTACTTTCACCACTGTTGCCTTTTGGTTGAATCTCTATAGCTCGTTGATAATCTTCCTACATATATTAAGCACCATAACTTTTTATTGAAACGGATTACAGGTATATTGAAATTCGGCACAATCATTTTCCTTCAAAAGAAGTCACCTTTTTACAGTGAAGCGATAAGAAAATTTTCCACGACTAGGAGGGGTAATTGACTTGCATGACAAAGCTCCTGCTCGACAACGACTCTTAAGGCTCCCATTTGACAGGTTTGTGTGTTTGAATCCATTCTAAATGTTGTAACTCTCAAACTTGGGTAATTAAACCTTTATTCATAAAA
>JABVXS010001683.1:0-12735 GCA_013365335.1 Madathamugadia hiepei | reverse complement strand
TCCATGGAGAACGCCTTAGCATTCATGCGACTACTAGATTTACCCGACCGACCCGTCGCTAAGGTTTGTCGTCGGGGAACCGACCGCTCACGATCAAGACAAATTAGTATTAAATTTGGACTGAAACTAAATGCATCAAAAGGATCGTAACAAATTGCTGTTACTGTTATTGTTATTATTATTGTTGTTGTTATGGGAACTACTGTGAAATAGCTACCGAAAACCTTTCATTTTCTTCCTGAAAGATATGAATACCAACTGAAAAAGGCAGTATGTTCATTTTTAATTTGACGTATTCCTTCAACTTACTTCATAATTCACCAAAATAATTAATTAATTAATTGGAATTCATAGGATTGAATTTATTTTCTAATTAATTTATTTATCAATTTTTCCAATTTCTGTTTTTGCACAGTTATAGTGATTTCAACAATTTCAGAAAACAAATTTTTCGTTGAATCGATTGATTTCAGATCTTCGAGGTTGATTTAGTTAATTTAACTAGTTGATTGATTAAATAATTAATTAATTAAGTGAAAATTCTGTTTTGATATAGTGAAATTCATCTCAGTAAGCACTGTAATTAGTTCTACAAGTAATATTTTATTAATTACTTTTTATTTATTTTGAAAATATATACTGTCAAAAGTTGACAAAAATAGTTGGCAAATTACAATAAATATATTATTGTCTGAAAAAATTAATTAATTAAACTTTAACAAGTTTCTTCTTTCTAATTATATTACAAAGCACCTTCATATTATAAAATGCGTAGTTGCGCAAGAATTTTTTATTATAAATATTCAGGCTTTCATCATAATTAAACATCCTTGGTTAGTAAATAATTTGAGTTGTGCCAAGCAACTTCTCCCACCTCAGCCACAATGCTATGTTCCGATCGATTACGGTATCTACAAACCCATTGAACAAAACTGCCAAAAATTTCATTCATGAAAGCGTTTTTCAACTTATCTAATATTGTAATGTGCTGGATTTATTGAATTCGACAAACTTATTTCTCCTTCCCACCGTAACACCCACAGTACCATTCCAATTGCACAAATGGATTGATTACAGTAACATGAAAAGGAAAACCAACTAGCCCAATTACAACCAAAAATCGCTTTGCAACAATTTTAGCAATTTGTATTACTTTGATGGTTTAGCTATGAAAATAAGTGATATAAATGTTTTCGTACTTTTCAAGTCTTTAAGCGACAATGTTTGCTTTTCTGATTTTTCTTCGATTCTAAGAAGGATCACTTTTGCATATATATTCAATTATTTACTGATCATCATCACTACTGTTATGTTTTAATTTCAGTAATGAACAAGTGTTTCATGTAATTATCCCTTTCCTCCGCATGAATGAATGCCATTGGATGTGGCTCAGGTCAGCTATCAATAAGTGAGCAAGATAAACTCCACTCGAACTTTCATGTCTTTTGGTATGAATTACAATATACCTGTAAAATTTTCTTACTCACAGTCTTATAACGACCAATTGGCTACATGGTCTCTGCAATGGATCATTGTTGTATTTCGCGGCTGACCAAATTCACTTGAACTTTCGTATTTTTCTTTCTGCAAGTAGTTTTTTTCTTTATCTATTCCTACATGTCAGTTATCTTTTTCTTAAATAACATCAAGTCTTCATTTTTTACTTTATTGCAGTTAACAATAAAATTAGAAATTTAAAATTTGTCGGAGTTACAATGTAAATTTTCAAGTGTGGAATTTTTCATTTTAATTTGAAAAATATTCACTGATCATTGAAACGTGAATTTTTTGTTCATAGATTGTGAGAATTTTATATGCATTTGCTCAGTATATCTCAAATAATTTTTTAAAGGCACCGAAATTCATAAAAAATTGTGTTAAGAATACTAATTTGCCGTGATCTCTGCAAAAATTTGTGAGAATATCAAACTGTTAGATGATGTTCATCAGTTATATTAGCTAATTAATCTTTTTTGTTACTCTGCTAACGTAGGGTTAATATGTTCATCTCTTAAATTTTAAAATTTTCTCGAATTTTCGCAGATTTTTTATACGTTTAATGAATTTTAGAGTAGCTGAAAAACACGGGAATAATCAGTGCATTTGGAGAAAAGGTGCAATGGGAACAAATATTTTAAGGTTGAAAAATTTTTGCAGTAAATATGGTTGTTGAAATAATGACAAAGCAATGAGAAATAAACAATCAATTTTGTAAATTCATTATATTTTTAAAATTAGTTCCTATAAACAAAAATTTATCATTAATATGCCTGTCATCTTCAAAAATTTTCAGTTGTCAAAATTCATGTTGTTATATTCACTCTTTGGTATCTTTTAGAATGTAATTAGTCTGAGAGAATTATTTATTTTCCACTGATTTTAGTCTTACGTTACTTTTATAGCTTTATCGACTAAAAAAATTCGGCATTGAATATGGTCTTGTATCAATGTCGTCATTTTCTAGTGCCCCTTCGGTTCTGTTTTTTTGACTACTGCCAGCTAATGCTACTTTAAATACTTTTTTTTTAAAAGAAAGATCTATGAAGTATGCTTTTCGTCGTAGGCTTCAATAATCTGAATTCTATCTTGTTAAGAGAACTATTTATTCATTTCTAATAGCAGTTTGATTGATTTTGCCTTTGCAGTTGCTCATTTCAGAAAGGCAAAAACACGTCGTGGCAAACGATTTCTGGAAAATCGTCAATCAAAAGTTGTTGAAAATGATAAAACAGCTATAATCGTGAAAGGTGGTAAAACAAACCAAACCGTGACTGATGTTCTAGCTGATCTTTATGCTCTGAAAAAGCCATTAGCTTTGCGCATGAAAAGGTTTGATTTCAATCATTTCGTCGCATTACAAGATCAGCGATAAAGTATATCATCCTGAGCATTTCGTCATAAAGCTTTGAACAGATGTGAACATCAAAATTATGTGAAATCGAATACAGCAGATACTTTGATTTTTTATTAATTTCAGGCATAATCCTATCCATCTGTTTGAAAATGATGTTGACTTGGAAGGTTTTGCGATGAAATATGATACATCTTTATTTTTATTTGGCTCAAATTCTAAAAAACATCCGAATAGTTTGGTAATGGGACGAATGTTTGATTATCATGTGCTTGATATGGTTGAATTGCAGATTGAGAACTTCGTTAAATCCGCAGATTTTAATGTAAGTTCTATTATAAAATGGCTAAAATGTAGGTTTGCGCAATCCAGTTTTTAAATGTAATGGATTAGATTTGGATGAAGCATCATGTAATTTATGTGGGAGTTTTGGAAGGTTTGAGAGTTCATTTATAAAAAAACTGTGCTTACATGCAATACAAGACACAAGTGCGCATGTTTACAAAAATTACTTTTATTCTACAATTCAAGGTGATATTGTCCGCCATTAATTTGACTTGAAAAATTTCCCAGAGAAATTGTGTTTCCTTTGACTGGTTAGACATCAAAAATTTTAATAATATAACAGTTTCATTTTTTTTTACTCGGACGAATGCTGAAAATTTATTCAGAAATTTTAATCTCACGAAAATATATCGTCCAAAAACGCACATTTCAGTCAGCTAAAGTATCTGTTGGTTGTAAACCTTGCATAGTTCTGCAAGGAACCGAATTTGAAAAGGATGAATCGATGAAGCGCATTGGTAATTTAATGGTTGATTGGTTTCGCGGTGCAGTGATTGAGAATGTGCGATTGCAAGGATTAGAACTTGTTATTTCATTGACTGCTCTAGAGAAGAAAATTTATCTTCGAGTGTACAGGTACGCATTGCAAGTAACTTAATTAAGCTCGTTGCATTTCAGGCTTTTTTTATATGAAAGCTAATTTTGTCGGATCTAAGATTATTGTCAGAATTACGGGATGTTTATTGCTGAACTGTACCCACGAAATAGATAATTATATTGATCGATTTTACGCATGAGGCGATTTGAGCACTAGAAAAGGCAAACTCAAGATGACTTTATTAGATTCAGCTAACGTAACGGTCGTTTTATAGCAAAGCTTGCTGTGGAGATCAGTCATTATTTGCATTACCACTAAACAAACTTTTTTGATTTTTAGGACTTGTTTGAAAAAATCAACCGGTACAACGCCAAGAGTAGAACTTGTTGAAATTGGACCACGAATCGATTTTTCCGTACAACGAAACAAATTTGCTAGTGAAAGTCTTTTCCGCGAAGCAATGAAACAGCCGAAACAAATTTTGGTAAAAATTTTGAATTAATTTGGCTTGGTTGTTAACCATTTTGATTATCGTTTGTTGAGGAATAATACAGTTTTAAGTGGGCTTTTTTGTACCTAAAGCAAATGAGATTGACTTTAAAAGAACTATGAAGTGAATCTTCTTTTACTACTAAGCGAACTCCATTTTTCATGATTCTGCTAATTCATTCGAAGTAGCGAATTTTATTGGGTATAGTCCTGAGGAATCCGATACTATTTGAAACTTCTGCTTAATTTTAGGCTAAAAAACGAAAAAATACATCAACGGATGTGTTTGGCACTGAGCTTGGGCGTGTGCATGTGGGCAAACAAAAAATTGATAGTATGCAGACGAAGAAAATGAAGGCTTTACGAGGAAAAAAGAGTAGAGAAGTCGCAACAAACAGTTGATTTTAATTGATAATTTGAAGATAACTTAAATATTGCATTACAACTTTTTTTTTAAATAATTTGCAGTACCTCTTTTATCTGAAGTGACATAGTTGAACGTAGTGCATATTCAAAATTGATTTTCACTCTCGAGAAAGGATAAAATCGTTCAAAAGCTGCAAAAAAATGATTGAAGTACATCAACCAAGTTTATTGAACTTTAGAACATTTTGTGATTTCTATAATTCCGTTCTCTGCTGCTTTACTGCTCCTTTTTCACGGTTCTCTAGTTACCTACTTTCTGTAAGTGTTATCATTATCTTTCCTTTTTCGGATATCTGTTATCTTCACAAAGTTTTTTGAAGGATAATTTTATAAAATAAGCATAATATATGTACATCAGACGAATAATTTTGCTGAAAAGTATCATATATTTTCTTATTTTCTACACTTGGAATTTTTTAATTGCGTACAACTTAATGCGAAGCTAACGCTATTCGTATTTTGCTAATTTATATGAATAATTTTTTGAGCAGAGAGCTGAAAGTAACTTTTAATGATTATACATAGTAATGTGAATATCAAATTCCAGAACTTTAAAAAGTGTTTTTGTTCGATTACGAATTAAAAATTTATGCTACAGTTTATCATAGCACTATATTTCATTTCAAAAAAACTCATGGTTTTGTATTTTTGCAACGGCAGTCATTAATAAGAGAAACTAAAGCGAACCATTATGACGTTGACTTTATCTGATAGTGAAATCTTTCGAATGCTTTCCGTAAATATTCCAGCTGGCTTGTTTGAAGCTGAAAAAAAGTTAACTATGCAAATTTTCTTGGAATGCATTTTTTATTTTGAATATTAATACACTAAATTTTTAATTTTTACAAAAGTTGGAAAAAAACCGTGTATTTTACAAATTTTTGAACCGAATTCACTTTGTTATTCCTTTATATAACTGCTGAGTCGGTGTAATAATCTGCCCTTAAATTTACAATACTTACCTGTGGTGGGTCTCTTGTAATTCGCCGGGTATTATTTTTCCCATATATTACGGTGTTTTCCGGCAGCTCTTCTCGTAGCATTGCCTTACACTTGGTTCCAATAAAGCAACCGCGAGTAACTGTTGTACATGGACCCACCTGACATCGTACGCCAAAAACATTATTATCACCTATCTTTGGTGCATGAACAACTGAAAATATTGCAGTAATACAATACTTCCATGCAGCCAAACCATTAATCAGTTTTTGAATTAAAAAAAACGGCTAAAATGCTGATTCTGTTGTTCCATTGAAAGATTTTGCTCACCAGATCCAATTTCGAAAACATTGTCTCGGCCGATAAATAGTGTTTCCCCATTTTCATTTCTGAAAATATTTTTATTTTAAAAATGTACGGATGGTAAAAAAGTTCTTCAGAATGCATGAATAACTTGAATTTGCTCACAAGTTTTCAATAACACAGGTCTCCTCAATGTCATTACTTTCACCAATAACAATAGGTCCATTTGTAGCACGTATGACAGCTATCGGATGAACAACGGTACCTAAAAATATCAATAAATAATTTCAAAAATCTTTCATCAATGCAACTTTTGAGGAATTGGAACAATCATCTACAGATCGTGCTTTTCTAAAAAAACTTTGATATCTGTGAGGAGTATTGAAAAAATTTTTTTAAAAAAAATTTTCGAAACATTTCGTAAACATAGAAATATTCTGAAACCGAATTACTACGTAAAATAATCGATAAGGGAATGAAGAGTTAGATGATAGCTGGTTCATTTTAGCATACGGTTAATGATATACCATGCATTTTTTTTGAAAATATATTAAAATATGATCGGAACAAACCATACTGCTCAAGTTAGGTGAGAAATTTATTAAAAACTATAATTAATTGTATTGGATAAGGTTTATCATTATCAGCACTTATATAAAGGCTAATTTTTTCGGGACAGAATACACTTAGACCTATTGTTATTGGTAGCACTATTAAATATCACTCAAGATGGAAAATCACAGAGTTCAACTACATCGCATTTACGACCTAAGTAATTATTTTAAATAAGGAACCTGAACCAATTGTCACATTTCCTTCCAGAGTTGCTTCCTTGCACACAATGGCATCTGATGCTATCGTAAATCTGCAATAAAACATTAATTTATTTACTTATTCTCTAATAATAAATTTGCTATAAAAATTTGTACAATAAGGATTTAAAGAATAGAAATCGTCATTGAACAATGCCATACAACTTAGTTCGATCAAAAAAAGTAGGCGTGTATTAAATAAACCATTTTTCTGCCATTTAAATTCGTGCTTTCTCAATGAATGAAATCAGGATATTAAATGAGAAAAAGTTTGAAAAGTATAACTTACTTATTTTCAAGTGCCATTTTGATAGGTATAAGATGCTGAACCGAAGCACTACGAATATAATAAAATAATCATAGAAATCCCTGTAAACATTTTAACGTCGCAAATTTTACGAAAAATGTTAAATAAACAAATTTCAGGTAAAAATGCACATCGACAACCTTATTCATAAGCTTATATTCCATACGTCTCAAGGGTATTGAGGAATGTATAAAGCTTCCGGCAAATTTGGTCGCCAATCATCGGAAATCTTTATTGACGCCAACTGGTAACGTAAAAGGTCACTTTGAAAACAGTACTTTACGGTACGGCATGTGATAAACAAAATCCTTGTCAAGTATGATCTAGACATGGTCGTGATAGCTTTTGGGTTTACTGCGTAAGTTTTACATCAAAAATATGTCCAGTTATGTTCTGAGGATAAGTGGGTTCATTTTTTTGCAATGTAAATAATATATGGTAACATTACCGGCAAGAGTACTGAAGCATTCATTTTTTTCCAATTTCTAATCACTATTTGTAAAAAGTTACTAATTATTATTTACAGTACTAATTAATTTTTTTTAATTACTAGTTTTAAAAATGAAAGCAACATTATTTTTCTTTGGTATTATTTGTAACATTGCTAAAAAACAGTTGTAGTAGCGGTTGTATTAGTAGTAGTAGTTAAAATGAAAACAGTAACATCAATAATGTTATTATCATCAGAATACTAAAAACGTCAATGGAAAATGTTAGTTTGCTATAAATTGGAAGATAATTCCATTCAGTCGCGGACTATGAAATTGGTGCGAAGTAGACTTCTCAAGACATTTGAGATATCAGCGATCGTTATAATTTTCTTCAATACACATGTAAAATTACATCCAAATATTGTCTCTGCGATGTTCAGCTTAGTTAATCCGGCTCATTCCATTATTAATCAGGTTTCTTTAATTAGCTTTAGCAACAACACTTTATTCCAGTGATAAGTGTTATATTCTTTTTTATGTTTTACGGTTTATAATCAAATGTGAAAAAGTGTACAGTTCTATTAAGCAGCTTTTTATTTAATATATTTTCAAAGTAGATATTACTGGAATTACACGAGTAAATAACACAAATGAAGGTATATACTCATTCTGTGATTGTGAACAACAGAGTAACTAAGCAATCAATTCGTTGTAATTTCCATTTCATTTTTCAACATGTTGTCATCATGACTACGCCATTTTTTACTTTTGGATAAAACTATTTTAAGTGATATTTCTAAATACGACACATTTTTTAGTTTCGTAAGAATGTAAAAGCCATAAATAATTTGTATGCCAAACTTGGATCATCTGGAAAACATCCTTTGCTGCTGCCTGTCTAATGTCATGTATCTAGGGATAACACGTGCATAAATGAAAATAGTTGGTCATGAAGATTTATAAGATCATAGGCAATGCCAAAGTTTGTTTCGAAATATGACCTTCAAGAGAATCTGAACATTGTGTGTACCTGTCCTCTGTTTGACCGTGTCTTTGTAAGCGTCTACCAGTTTGTCATGGGTAACGGAGGTAAGCATACATCGGTTAGCCAGTTAACCAAAGAAGTGGTTTTGATTTTTTTTGCCCGCTTCAATAAATGCAATAAATTCCAAGCACCGGCAAAATTGTTTTTTTTTTTTTTCATGAAAATAATCCCAAAATTAACAAACAAACAGTGTAATTCCAAAACTATGCAGGTAGTTGGCAAAGTTCCACCAGGTGATCGGGATAATTTATAAGTAACAAGCCTTCTCCAACTTGAGACGAGGATGGAAAAATGGAATATTCACCCAATTACCATTACAGAAGTTTTTTCGTTCATTTTTTCCCAATGTCCTTGTTCTGGCCGCAAAGGCCTCCTTTAATTTTCTGCACGATTTTATTGTTTTCGATTTGTTCGATGTGTTTTTTCATTCTATTTTGTTAGGATAGAGTGAACGTATGGTATAACATACCGACCATCGCTTCAGCTGAGGTCGTGTCTGCAGTCATTGCTAAATCAGATCATATTAAGATTTTTTTTTACTGACAAATGCATCTTTTCTATGTATGATCTCATTTTGTTGATTCCCATTTTCCGGAAACGTCGCCATATGGAACTTGAATATGATCATTAACCATGACATAAGCTCATCAGCGATTAAGCAACGCTAATATTCCGAAATTTCTTGATGCTCCTGATCGAAACTCTACGATATCGTTTACGTGATCAATTTTTAGGATCACAATGGACTTTTTATTCGAAGTGTATTCCGAAGTCATTTGGGAATTGAAACACTGAAAAGAAATGGTAATACGTTCGTACCAGGCCCTCTGCGGTAACTGACTGATAGAATCGCTTGAGCAGCAGGACGAAATTTTGCAGTCTTTTGTTTATTAGAAGTGAAATGAACTCTGTCACAAAATGTTTACTGTCTTTTAAGTCATTTGTCATCTCATCACATATATTGCTACCATTTGATGAACTATTCGATTTGCTGAAATGAGTATAATGAAGCCAAAAAAAAGAAAAACGAATGAGTCACGATGACCTTTTGGTTTTTGTTTTGACCTTTCTCAATAATCCATTTCATTCCTCTTCGTTCGCCAATTTTTTAAAAATTATTTAGTGCTGCAAAGTGTTGCACATCTTTGTATGAGTCATCGTGGTCACATGGACTTCTCTAGAGTGTCATTATATATATACGTATTAATTGATCCAATTAATTTGCAGCTTATTTAAAAGTAATTGGCATTTACTAGTAATAGGGAAGAAATAGAACTTACTGTTAGTCGACGAGAGTTTCGCAGTTCAATCACTTCTGTTGAGTATTGCAACAGATTGCGACCGTAAATGCCCGCGAGTCACGTAGATTGCTAATACGCGTCCACGCATGAAAAAATAATTTAATATCGTTCAATGATTCATCCGTCACACTGAACAATTTCATTTCATTTGCTTCACTACACTGCATAATATAGAGTAATCAAAGCACTCGTAACAATTTTTGTTCAATTTTATTTATATTTTGCTTTGATTTTTCCAAACTTTTGGAAATGAGGCCATATTAACGGAAAGAAAGTGCTGCGTTTCTTTCATATTTCTGAGTGATAAAACCTAGTCATTCATGTTCCATGCAGTTTAATTAGCTTAAGTGGGAATTCCAGGCTTAATTAAAACTAAGCATAATTAGTAGCTCGACTAACAAAACGGAACTTTATTGCAAACTGTCCCACTCACAGTTGCCTGATAACGGGGAAGCGAGGTGAATAATATGTATGTTTTTTTTTATTTTCTATTTTAGAAATGGATGCAATAACAGAATCGCCTGGGCGATATTGGCCTGTGTCACGCAAATATGACGTGATAGACGGGAAATATAAGTTTTTCAAAATGTAAGTTTATTTATGCAGTTGAAGATGTTGAGCAGAAATGAAAAAGCAGATGGTTTTGATGGATGAACCTGAAATTCCTGGCGGTCTATGAAGATTAGCAAAAATAGTGGACTTTATAGTAGGGAAGGGTGGAATTATGACAGCAACGGCACACCCAAAATCGTCACAGAAGTTCTAACTGAGTGTAATAAACCTTTACACGATTTCATTTTCAATAAGATTTGCAGGATGCTTTTACATGATTCTTTATTAATTTCAGTCCTAATGCTGATCAGATGCAGTCATATTATCCGCTTGTACATCTTGGTGGTTTTTCTTATTCGTGCACGCGACGCAGTAACGCCAGTCTGAAGTCACAGGTAAAAGCATTACGTTTACGCTTCAGTTAGCCATTAAAGATTGCTTTTACGATGTTTTCTTGTCGTACCTCAACAGAATAAGTTGGATGTTTGTAGACTTCAGTTGGCAATGAAATGGACGTCAATGAATGTACGAGTGATTCAGATGTCAGTAAGATATTTTTTATTATCCAATATTAAGAGATATACTTCCATGTTACTAGTTATTGCTGAAGATCTGAATGAAACTTCTTTCTACTGTAGGTGATGAATTCAGGAAAAACGTACGACAATTAACGATTTGTCGAATGATATTTTGTTGACAATATTTGCATTTTTGCATCCGATTGATCTGGTCCACAGTTGCTCTCTGGTTTGTTGCCGTTGGAATTATTTGGTGAATCATTCCGCCTTATTCACCGAAGTTCGAGTATTAGTTAACAATCTTTCGTTGATAAATGGCAGTGTGAAGATGTTCTTTTATAGGGTAAGCGTTGTTTAAACATTTTTTTTTGTTGATGAAAAAATTACTCATTTTGATTCACAGTTAATCGCAACGATATGATTTAATTTGCTGTTTGTTTTGTATTTTCTACTTTTGTCAGTTGTTGATTCACAAATTTCTTTCAGTTCACCTTTTGAATATTTCCAGAATTGTCAATATCTACGAAAACTGTGCATTGATATCTCGGTACCGTTGCCATCTACCAAAGTGAACGCATTGTTTGACATTTGCTTCCCTAATGTTGTTCATCTCGATATTGGTAATTTTCAAGGTACAAATTGAAGTCATTGGACCTGGCTTTAGGTGTGCTATGAAAATAGATGATATAAATCAGGATGTCGTAGTAAAAACTGACTTCTTTTAGATCCACAGATTTTTTTTTTAAATGAATTATTTTATACAGAAATGAATACTGTATTGTTGGCGAAATTATCAAACTGCTTCCCCAATGTTGAAACATTGCATATGGATGAAGTGAAGCGTGTATGATTTATTATATATTGCATGAACTATATTAGTGTCAAATAGGTGCTTTAATTGCTCGGTGCAAATATACGCTTTGATACCAACATTATCATTGCTACCAAATATTTCATTGCTTAAATTGATTTTATTGCTTTCCAATTAGCTGCGGTTTAAATTTCGGTTTTACTCCTTTTTTTACGATTTTCTTATATTCTTTTTTCAGAGTTCAAAGTTGGATGGTAATGCAGAGGAGTGGAAAAAGACGTTAAAAATGTTGTTTGAGAATGAAAGGATTTTTCCAAAAGTTCAGAATTTATTCCTTGGTGACGTGCATGAATATACTCCGGAAACTGATCCGAAATTGCGGGCTTGCAAACGTCCTTTGAAATTATTGCATATCTACAAGGGAATGCATAATATTGAGTTAGTCTTTATTCGTTCTTAAATTTCCTCTTATCTTGAGGCTAAAACCGTGCTATGCTTTTCTTCGAGTATCGTGCTGCTTCAAATTAAATTCATAGGAAATTCCTAGTGCAGTGCATTGGACATTCCTAATGTGATGCTTTCGCTTTGATAATTTTACATCATTTTGCTAAAATCAGTTTTTTCCAGTTTCAAGGTGATCAGAAATTCTCCGTGGCTGTCAACTCTTACTGAACTTCGTTATGGTTACCTTCAATGTCAGAACCTTCGATACATTGCTGTTTTGCAGAATTTGCAAGTTTTTACGTGGAGTATGTCATTTGATACCGTGGATGCAGATATCATGCACATAAAGGCAAGCTAAATATTTCCAAAGATAAGAAATTGGCGATTCCAGCAGTATAAGAGCAGTGCAGGCACGGCTTGTGAATTGAGAACTGTTTACATGTTTGAAAGTTAAAAAATTCGATTTGCTTTGTCCGTATACAACTTTACAAGGATTAGGTTGAAATTGGGTTTTTTTGTTCGATTGGATGTTATTCAATCTATGTTTTCATATTTAACCAGATATTTTAATATTTTTAAACTCAATGTAAATCACTTCCTTAAATTATTTGAATACTTTGTGG
>JABVXS010001682.1:0-12740 GCA_013365335.1 Madathamugadia hiepei | reverse complement strand
GTAGTTGGAGCGTATACTTGAATAAAGGTAATATTGATTGGTGACCCTTTCAGTCGAACTGAGATCACGCGGTCACTTATTGCGTTGTATTACATAACGGCATTGGATATCCTCTTATTTAATATAAAAGCCACTCTATTTCTCCGTTTGGATACATTTCCAGAATAACAGATCCAGTAATCAAAAAAAGAGTATTACGGATCAACAAAAAGGTGGGTAGTATTATTCACATGCTTTACAACGTATAGCTCGCGTTGTAGCCATTTAGAATTGGCTGAAGACCAATCCACAGAAACCCTACTTCACGTTATTCGGAGATTCATTGCGAGAAGGGGATATCCGGAACTAATTCTAAGTGACAATGCCACCCAATTCCAAGCCTTCAAACTCCTTACGACGCAAGATAATACCTCCAACTTCTTAGCAAAAGAAGGAATGATTTGGAAAAAATCATACCAAAGGCTCCGTGGCAAGGAAGAATTTTCGAGAGACTAATTGGATTAACAAAAAATGCAATGAAAAGGGCTATTGGCAGGAAATTCCTAGCGGAGAGTTGGTAACATATAGATTTCATTCTACCTAATGCTTCTCTCTATATGCCTACGGCTAAGAATAACGAACAAGAGGAATTCATCTCCACAGATTAAACACCAGAGAAAGATTCATCAATTATTGGGAGAACACTCTTAAGATCCTGGACGTCTTCTGGGAAATATGGAAAACTGAACATTTAATGAGTCTCAGAAAACGCACTCAAAAGGAAATTACCTCATCCAAAGGAGCGTAAAAAAGAACTCAAGAGAAGGAAAGATTGTGCTCATAAATGAACCGAACACTCCAGGAGGGATGTGGAAATTAGCTTGGATCAAATTTAAATCCTTTGTTTCGTAACTATCAGCGGCAATGATGTAATGCAGAGATGCAAATTTATTCCATATATAACCCAAGCAATTACCCCCAAACATTCATTCTCTAATGGACCGTGTCGGCCGTCTCAACCCCATCCGACGTCTTCAATTTCCTATCACTGTTTATCTTACTTTGCTTCATTCAAATTGTCCCGCGCTTTATTAATGAAATTGTCTGGCAGTAAACGATTGAATTCACGACAATTTTTGTTTAGTCCAATTACAACATTTTCATTTGATGTTGATAAAAATTATCACTTGACAGCCTTTCTTATTGTATTTACATTACATAAAGGATTAATAGGCATACTTATTGATACTTGCCCAGTAAGTTTAATTAAAATGCTCACATGGAAACTTTGTTTAAAATACTTACTTAATAGACTTACTTGAAATACTCACTGAAGAGCTTCATTTAAAATACTTGTTAAGAGGCATTAATAACCTTACTAAAAATCATTACTTATCCATCTTACTTAAACCATCCTTACCTAAACAACCTTACTTAAACATCGTATTTAGCAACCTTACTTTAGGCTCTTCCTCCTTAACAACATTACCTGAACTTCTTGTTTAATTGTTAGCAAAATAAACAATGTTCAAGCCAAATATATGCTTTAAATATTTCCCGGCAATATTAAACAAATCATTTGTTTAGCTTAAAAATTTGTTCTGCACAAAATTTGCAAGTTATTTTTCAACAATTCAATAATGCTTTTTATACTATCGGCCTTAGCAATTCCTCATTGAATTATTGTCACGCTTTACCACTTACCTCTATGCTAATTAAGCTATATTAATTAGTGCAAATACAAATATGCTGACAGCTGATGATGAGTAGGAAAATTTAGTTGATACTAAATTTCTAATTCCTTAACATTTTTGGATAAGCAAATATTTAATAACTCAAAATGGACTCTTTCACGTCTCTCTCTCGCTCTCTCCCTCTCTCTGCTCCAATTTCTTTTTCTCTTCTAATATATTAGATTAAAATTTTTTAAATTATCTCATACTTTAGCAAATATTTGATGTTTATTGTAATTAGTTACGAAAAATCTTGCTCTGCACCTATTATCTCTCTCAGCTTCTTTTCATTTCATGTATTATTTTAGAATAAAAATTTAATACATTTATTCAACAAAGTTTTCAAACGCTTACCGTAATGAGCAGTAGATAATCCCACCTTCTTATAACATCGTCACTGTTCAAAAAAAAATCAAATTTATGAAGATTCTGCCCGCCATCTGGTCAAGCATGATATGTTGCGATCTGATTGTACCACGTCGATAGAATGATTTCTATACAAACTGTGGTCATCTATCTTCCCAAGAATTAGTGTTTTACTCAGTGTTTTTACCAGTTCACTTCTGGAATCGACCGACTCGACCGCCCCGACGACGACTACTTCAGCATTACTTTGGACTTGTTGTAATTACCTTTTGTATATATTCCTTATCATTACCTGTTGTACATATTCGTTATCATTATCTGTTGGGGTATATTCTTATTCCTACGCGTTTGTTGGTTGTTAAAGGTTTAATTACGCATGATTGAGAGTTTGTGGTCGACTCAACACAACAATCAAGGATCCCACAGCAATTAAGCCTTTTTTTCCGACATTTACAGTTCCCACTGTATTACGGTACTATGCATTTCAAAATCCATGATAGCTGATCATAACGATGATGTCACGTTGAACATAATAATTAAATTGTGAATATAAGTAGTATTGATTATTAATTAAAATGTGAAAGAAAATATCATATGTGTTCGAATTTTGTTCTTGTAATTAATCCTTACTTTAGAACTTTTTTCCTGTAATCTATCCGATGATTAATTTAAATTTAAAAAAAAACAAACAAACAAACAAAAAGTAAAAATGCGAAATTCAAAAAACTTATACAATTCAAAAATCATAGCCAATATGTTCCTGTTTTACTAATACTATAAATTTTACTCAATTTGTTTCATTCATGAAAAAAAAATTGAGATGAAATTCCAACATTGAGCTGAATTTAAAATTAGTTTAATGAAAAAAAAACAAACAAAAAAATTGAAAATACATAATTGCAGAACTTTAATTGAATTTGAAATTCAAAAAACCAGGCGATCATTGCTTCAGAAACACACCAATTTCTAACAAACACTATATTAATTAATTCAAGAGATATTTATGTTTATAAAATATAAGAAAACAAAGTTAAATGATGGATTACAACAAAGGAAGAGTAGAAAAGGCAAAATCGAAGAATACAGAAACGATTTCGAAGAAGTCATTCTAACATATTTGTGGTTAAACAAACTTATTCATAAACCGAAATGTTCACAGTCCGAAAAAGAAACAAACAAGGAAAAGTTAGTCGGTGGAAATCGATCTGTCTGTTTCATTTAATAATGTTTGTATAGTTGATCCAATGTGAATGAATTTAATACTTGAAAAAAAATTCTATCTTTCGATTATTGGTTTTCTTTTTGTTCTCCCTCTTTCCTTCTCTCTCTCTCATTGTTATGTTAAATTAAAAAAAAAAACTGTCTGTTCTACAAATGGTAGTAATAAATATTCACCAATAAAATTTAATTCACTTTTACAAATTTTAATTCGACAAAAAATTTTTCCATTAATTCAATTGCTGACAATAGAAATTAATTTTGAATTAAAATAATTAAATTGTAAAATGACTTGCAACAACAACATGTACCAACAATCAATGTCACTTTACAATTTAATTATTTTGATTTAAAATTAATTTCTATTGTCAGCAATTGAATTAATGGAAAATATGTTCCTACTGTATTCATCCATAACATTTTTCAAAAGTTTAAAAACAAAACAAAAAAATCATTTTTGATTTCTGCTGCTCTCTAACCTAAATCCATTTACTGATTACAAAATTTACAAAGAATTAATTTGACTAATTTCAGGTTTCTAAATGGGGGTAACTATGGTAGTAAGCAAACGCTGTTAACCTAATAGATGATATGCTGGAAGAAAAAATTACAGCATTACCATTTATGAATAACTAAATTTTTTTTTAAAAATTGTAAAAATTGAAATTTTTTGTCAAAAAATTTCTGTGAACTTTTGAAATAAAATTACAAAAGAATCGTTTCAATAATTTTTTAAATCTCTCATTTCTTCGTTTTCTTGAATCTTCAACATATTTTTGAATTAATTTTGTAATTTCTATTTTTTTTTTTGGAAAAAATTGTGATGTTTGATAAATTAAACTCTAATATTTTAATAAACGATGATTGAATGATGAGTTCGTCGTTTCGTAAAGGCTAATTATTTCGTTCTGTGACAAAATTATCACAGAAAAGATAAAGGAATGTAAAGAAAATATTTTGCTTTAACAAAGACTTTTTCAATATAATGAAAAGGCAAATATGTGTGAAATATTTTAAAAAAAAATTAAAAAATGTTTTAAATGTGTCATCCAATTTTTACAGAAGCTGGGAAAATTGAATTGAATTTTTTATCAACTAAAATTCGCTTTTTTTGAGCAATATCAAAAAATCCTGTACAAAAATTTAAATGAATGATTTCCACAAAGCACGTACATATATTTATTACTAAACCTCTTCCTATTCTATTCAGGTTATGAGTTCACCTTCACTGTTCTTTTCTTTATTTTACCTTTTTTAATTAATGAACATTTTCCATATCAGTTCTATTTTGAATCATTTCTATGGCTGTTCTATTCTATTGCCAAATCTTTTTCATACCTATCCCATTCTATTCTCTTACTGAACTTCTTCCATACTTCTTCTATTCCATGACTGAAACTTTTCCATGTCTATTCTTTCTATTACATTACTAAATATTTCCTACGGCTTTTCTATTCTATCGCTTAATTTTTGCTATACCTATACGATTCTAAACCTTTTCTTTACCTATCCTACTCCATACTATTACTAAATCTTTTCCATACCAATTCTATTCTGCTCTATTACTAAACCCTTCCTATACCCGTTTTATACCATTCCATTACTAAATGTTTAACTGCTAATTATAATTCTTTTTCCTCGCTCAACAAATTACATTTATTATTTAATTTTTGTTTTTTGCCCTGAAAAACTATTCCAAAAAATTAATCATTACCAAATAATTTTTCAAAGATATTAATTTTTATAAGAAATTTAACATAATTGGCTAACATTATCTAACAATACCACCTCATCATTTTTACTTTAACATAATTAGCTAGCAATGGCTAACAACAGAACTTGATTTCATCTGATAATTAAAAAAAAATAAAATAAAAAATATTCATGTATACCAATACACACATGTATTGATAAAATTTTCCGTTATCATTTATATATTAAAAAAAAGATAAAAGTGAAAACAGCGGGTGGAAAAAAAAACGAAACATGTGAGAAAAGCAAGGAAACAAACAGCATTCCTTTTACACATATATCAATATGTTTTTCTACCAACCACCATTATGCATTAAAAAAATAAATAAAACCAGTTTTTAACCAATTTGTTCCCAAGTTCTTTCATTGCTCGTTCATACCATATCGGCATTGAATCAGTCGATAATCAAAAATCACTGATCCGACCATTCATCACATCAACCATTTACCAAAATCATTGCAGTTATTGAATAATTACAGCCTATAGCTATCCATAAAAGGTGTGATAAATATATTCACTAATTCTTTTTCTTTGAATGAGATAGAGAGTTTACATTGTTTGTTTTCTTAGCAATATTATTAAGGTTATAAATTATCACGATAAATATGAAATAATGCCAAACATTTCTGAAAATACAAACGAAGACAATCTATAATTACGAAAAAAATTTCATCGAAAGCATAAAAAGTTCATCAAATACAATTAGGTAGTGCACATTGATAAAACAGAAAAATCAGATTCATCGTATGTCCACATTTACCTCTTTCACAAATAAAGATTGCAACAAAACTTAAAACTAAAAAAAAGACCACAATTTTGAAAATAAAAAGTTGGAACTTTGAGTTTTGTGATCTTCCCAATCTAAAAATTGTTATATTTTCTGTTCGCTATGTATCGTGAAAGATTATGTCCTAATCTAGTTTTAAGGAATTTAAAACCAGTAAATTCATAATAATAACATAACCACAATGATCACCGTAAACAAAAAAACAATGAGATAAGCTTGACATGATCCTGCAAACTTCCGTATTTCTGCATTTCATCAACAGCACCAATTAAATGAAGTCTAACAGCGACCACTTTTCAAACAAAGAGGTCTTCCCTGCTAATCCCAAAAACAGTTAAAATCACATCACAGAGAGAAAGAAATTACGTCATTGACACAACAATTTCGCTCGCCTTTCACGATAAATTTTCAACCAACGTTCTTCACGTACTGCAACATTTTCTGAAAACTGAAAAAAAAAACTGCTAAATCGGAAAAATTTATGACAACAATTACATTGAGTAAAAAAAAGCATCCAGAGAGAGAAGTGACTGACAATAAATTCCAATTAAACATTCGGTTACCACAGAACCCAGAGAATAACTTAAAATGTTAAACATCAAAACGTGAAAATTTAAATTGCATAAAGAAAATGAGTTGAAGAACCTTTTTTACAATTAAAAAAATTACCCGTGCATTGGCAAGAGCTATTTCCTTAGCAACTTCAACATCAATCTCCTTCTTTTCATTACTGTATCCTTTCTCGGCATCTCGCCATTTTGGTCCAAACATAGCTTTGTCATGTTCATCCTCTTTCTTCGTAACCATTGCTGTACGATCCGTAGCACCCTGAACAAAATGAAAGTGATTTGAAAAAAACAAGAAAAAATATCTCAAAACAGGAAAAAACATCTCCAAGAAATATATCAAGAGTTTTTCAGTAAATCATGTGTAAACTCCAACTTTTCGCCCCATTTTGATTGCTATGTTTATGACTATTACTGGAGAAGTTGAAAACAAACTGAAGCAATGGGAGAAAAGTTCCGAAGTTATTTCACTCTGCTACTTTACGGTCATTCTTTCATCAACTATAGATAATAAACATAAATGTACTTCAAAATAAAATTTGATATCCATAACAGAGAAATAAAAACTATGCATACCATTTAAATTCCATTTCTCAAGAAGAATTAGAAATCCAAAAGTACTTCCAATTCATTCCAAATTTACATAAAATTTGGTACTGAAAGAAACCTCTTTTTTAACTCGTCCACCAGCTCCACCGGAGGAAGAAATGAATGTTGACTGATGAAAACCTTCTTCCTCTTCAATACGTTCAATATCACGATGCCGTGCTACTGCCTCTGTTACTGTAAGATCCATAATTGAATGTGAATCATTTACCAAACCTCTTCCATCAGCAGCATTATCCAGTTGGGCAGATTCAAGAGCAGAACGCATACGTGATTTCATCACTTCAATCTCCTTAAAATACAACAATAGAAACATTTGTAGTTCAAGAGATCTTATACCTTACTGTTAACTTTTCAGTTATTTTCCTTGTTATCCATTTCTTCGAATAGAATAGTTTTCCTTCTGTAAAAAGGTTAATAGTTCGCTTTCGTTCAGTTACTATCAGATTACCTTCATTGTATCCTTTGTTTTTTCTTGACTCGTTCTGCTCCTTTTTGAATGCCCATACCTCCAACTACGTTTACCATGCTTGTTCCTGAAAAAAATGCAGTTAACTTTCAATTAAATTTAAACTTTATTTCTTCATCTTTCCTTTGCCTACAGCAAATATTCTAAAATTGTTGCAGAAAAAGAATTAAAAAGTATCCTGATTGCTCTGAATTTTTCCAGAAGATGAAAGAAAAATGAAAACATTCACTGATCCACTTTCTACGATAGTTTAATGGAATAGCTAATATCAATTTACAACGAAGGTTAGCTTTTCGTGAAGCAAAATAACACAAATAACCTTCCAGTTTTTTCACTGCTTCTACTCCTACTTCGATCTCTGCTACGTCGTCCATAACTTTGACTTGGTTCTCGAGTACGTCTTCTTCCATTACCTCTGCTTCCATGTTTTCCGGGACTTCGACGATCACCACTTCCACTCCTGCTATAACGTCGACAACGACTTACACTTCTGCTAACACGTCGACGTCTACTTCTGCTCCTGCTACTATGTCGTTCTCTACTTCTGCTCCTGCTACTTCGTCGACCTCTACTTCTGCTCCTGCTACTTCGTCGACCTCTACTCCTACTCCTGCTACTACGTCGATCCCGACTTTTACTTCGTGTTCGCCTCCCATAACTGCCACTATCGCTACTCTTTGAAGATTGCTGTCGACTAATAGCATTCTTGTCATGTTTTTTCTTTCTGCCCATATTTCCGCTGTAAATCATCTCTTTATATATATGTGCATCGTCAAATCTAAATTAAAATATATAATTCATGATAAGAATTTTTTAATTTTACTTTTCAAATATTTCCGACCAATGTCACCATTTCGAATCAACAATTTTGATCATTGCATAGTAATCCTAATGAAAGTGATTATTATCAGGTATATACTTATATAACCTCAACATCATTACCACTTAAAAAGGCGACCAACTTCAACCTCCACCTTAAAAAATTTTTCAAGCGGTTCGAAGTCATTTTGCGATTTTTTCCTTCATTGCCCAATCGTTTGCCAGTGTGGGCAGACTTCTGCAAGTCCTGAAAACGTACGATTTTCCGATGTTGTCCTAGATTTCGATATTTGCAGTGTTTTCAAATTAAAATTTGCATTTAATCCTTAAAATTTTCAAAAAAATTTTTCAGAAAATTTATTTAAAAGAAATTGTTTTAGTTTTCTCTACTGTATTTGAAGAACTCGATACATTACCCCTGTTTCCATTACCTTTGATTTGGAAATATGCCCATCCTTGGATTTGCAGTGCCTCTGATTGTATAATTTCACTCCCCTGAACATTCTACTCACATTCAGCTAACTCACGTGTAATCTTGAGAAACACCAACTACAATCTGTGAATAAAACAAGGCTAAACAGATCCTCAGCAAGGACCTCTCCTCTCGAGTATTCAAGTGAACTTTGAGTTTGTTGAAAGTTTCCATAGAATTTCCATTACCATATAATAATTGCTCATGTCTGGTTCTTCCTTGGTTCCTTGGTCGGTCGATATTTCAACGAGTTTCCTCGTGTCGACCCTTTTTCACAACAATTCTCTATTTTGCCCAGTTTTGGGCAGTCTGTTCCCACGTTTTGCCGTTTCTTTAAATTGGTCGGTCCACCTTTCTGGAGGTCTACCGAGAGGTCTTTTAACCCTTCTCGGACGCCAATCAAGGACTTTGTGGTCCACTGACCATCCTGCATGTGGCATACATGTCCAGCCCATGTAAACCTGCTCTTTATGATTTCCTATGCGATGTTGGATTCTCCACTTCGACGTCGTATTTCTTTTAGAACGTGGTCTTGCTCCATGGCTCGTACGGTCACCTCCAATTTCTGTATTTCAGCTTTTGTGGGTGCCAACGTTTCACATCCATACAGCATCGCAGGAAGGACCGTCGAGTTGAAGATCTCCGCTTTCATTTTCGGTGTTAGAGAGTGGTGCAGGAGGATGCCATTCATTTTGTTAAGTGCGTGCCATCCTACCCTTCCCCTCCGTTGGATTTCTGTTATGAGATAGTTTCGTGCGTTGACTTCTTGTCCTAAATATTTTTTGACTTCTTCGATGACCTTACCATCCAGCTTCATTGTGCTCTCGGCATACCTCGGTCTTTGATCGGTTGATATGGAGTCCGATCTTGTTTCTGGCTTTCTCGAGTTCACGCAGCATCTGCTTTCAGGTATGCTTTTTTTATGAGCACGATATCGTCAGCAAAGCGTAGGTGTGTGAGATGCTCACCGTCGATTGTTACTCCTTCTTTCCAGTTCGTTTTTCGTAACACTATTTCTAAGCAGGCCGAAAACAGCAGTGGAGAAAATAGTTTTAATTGTTGATAAAAACTGGTAGGTTTAATAATTGTTGATAAAAAATGCTACTTTTGAATTCGACCAGAGGCCATTAATGTTTAACCTGAACGATGTTAGTAACCACAGCACTACATTGTGTCAAATAATCAGAAAGAAATCTTACACAACGGCTGGTCAAACACTGAGTAACACTTAATGTAACAGCTTAAAATAGATTGAGTAATTTTTTCAGGAATTCAACAGATGAATGAATGTAGACTAACAGTATCAAGTAAGAGGACAATCAGTCAAAAAAGGTAAAAAAAGTTGAGCCAGTCCATAACTCGCTAAGGATTCCAACAATGTGCAACTTACAAAAATACATGCAAAAAAAATTGCTAAAAATAATTATCAAATCTTGGACATTAGCTTTTACATACAAATCAACAAATGGTACACATTAAACCCCTACTTGATTTGCAATAATTATCTGAAAGGAAGACTAAAACTTGAAAAGAGTAGAATCACAAACTGTTTGTTATAAAGTAAATACACTTCTGACAACAGTGCAAAACAGTAAATGTCACCAAAACAAACAAATCTGTGAAGAAACAATGGTGGAAGACTGAACAAATCCTTGCCAACGGTAACACATACCTAGCGTAAAGGCAGGAGAAGAATCCAAAATTTTAGCTTAAAATTGAAAATGAATACTGCATCATGACTCTCTTTAGCTTCTCTTGAATCCATGAAGTTCTTTTAAATTAAGGTTGAAACGAAAAATAGTAGAGAAGACAATTCCCTGGAATATAATACATAACGCATTCCTTATCGTTAATGCAAGTATTAGTAGAAAGCGAATTCTAAGCTTTTTTCTTGAAAAAGAAATACAAAAATACACCAGTAATACTGATAACATATGTCCACAATATGGAATCCTTAGTTTTTTTGCGTTCTAAGTCATCTTCTAATTGATACATACGTGTCCACAACCGTCCTAACTGCCGCCTCATTAATTTCACTTCACGTATAGGATTCTCTTCTACCGCCAATGATGATGAAAGTTCCTTGAAAAATTATAACATTAAACGATAAATTCAGATTTGATATCATAAGTCAACAGAAAACAAAATCTACATGCATAATCAAAGTCCGGCTCAAAATAATTTCAGAAAGACCGGAACGTGGTAGCAAATTAATCTATTCACATTCATTTCAAATTTTTTCCGTAAAATATTGCAAATATTTTGTGCAAAAGTGATATGTGAAGACGTGCTGATTTCAGAAGCAAAGACGTACTTGTGGAGGAGGCGATTCTTTAGAAGGCATATCACCAGCAATTTCTGGGCCTGGTGCTTTATCAAGCGTCAATATGTTCGGCGGACTGGTCAAACCCTACAAAGACAACGTCTTACAGCCTACTGTTCCACCTTTTGTAACTGTGAGCAAAAAAAAAAAACAATAATTTGCTGAGAATACTATGCTTATCTCTGGAAATTTATGTAAAAACATGCATTAAATAATACCACTAACAACAAAATGCGTGAAATTAAAGCTAAAGCAATAATAGGATTCCATGAATTGAGTTTTTTCGTAACACTCATCATTACGCATTAAACGACCCACTCGTTTTTCGGCAATATTATAAGCCCATTCTAGATTTCTCAATGCAAATACTGAATAATAAAGTTTGCTTCTCCAAAATATTACAGTTAATAGAAATACCTACTTGTAATTTAAGGAACAAATAAAAATAACTTACAGCAGTAGGATGGAAGGCAGCCATACGATCAAGCATTACTTCAGATGGTGGTGCACGATCTCCACGTGTTTCATTACCACCAGCAACAAGAATTCGTTCTGGTACATTCATCTGATAAGCATACTTCTCCGATACACTGCTAATAGGTTGTCTGATGTATGTCTGGTCATTGTCACTCACAACTGTAATATGCTGCGGTACATGCATTCTCTTCTCGACTGCAATTATCATAATGATAAAATCAACCTCTTTAAAGCAAATAACAATTCAATCACAAAGGATGAGACGACGGAAAGGCACATACTTAGTACAACGTGATAAGTCGAATATAAGCAAATAATATAACTTGCAAGCTTCCCAACTTTCAACAGATCAACTGATACGTTTGACCTTAGGCCTAAACCAGATCACAATATGAAAAGTGTCCGACATGGATACGTGCATGTCGGCAAACCTGGCGAGATAACTGGAGGAAGCTGATGCAGAATTAACAAAGTCCGTAGTTCATCATAAAAGTTTATAGCATACACGATTAAGCCAAAATTGTTATAATTTGGATGTTAGAATTTTGATCCCTTAAATGTTTTTTTTTGGTTAATTTCTGATGCAGTATCGATCTATTGCTGCAAGCTCCACCTTCTATACCAATATCCATACTACCCCCATTACTATAATACTGTCGTTTCCGACTTTTCTTTGGTTCCTTGGTCGGTCGATATCTTAACGAGTTTTCTCGTGTTGACCCTTTTTCGCAACAATTATCCACTTTGCTCGGTTTCTCGGTCTTTTCCCACGTTCCCCCTTATATTCATCCTCGCCCTTACCCACGTATGCCTCTCCCAGCTCCGTTACCGCATTCTCACATCTCAACGTCGTACCGTTCGTCTGGCGCTCCTTTTTCATCTTTTTTCCGTTGTTAATTTACGTAAATCAGTATTAGTTTTTTATATTCGCATCGTAATCGCGTATTTTGTTATTCGTTTATCGATTTAATAAAGGTATAATACCCATGTTTGAGCTTACGAACTAATGATCAAAGGTACAACAAAACCTCGAACCTCCGACCTACAACACAACAGAACAAATTTCACGACAACATCTGGTAAGGATTTTTTTATTATCGGCCATCAGTTCCATTCCGAACTTTAGCGATTTGATGAATGAAGGATGTGCTCCGCTCCTGAGCGATTCGTTT
>JABVXS010001681.1:0-12741 GCA_013365335.1 Madathamugadia hiepei | reverse complement strand
ACGAATCGCTCAGGAGCGCGCCTCATACACATCCTTCATTCATCAAATCGCTAAAGTTCGGAATGGAACTGATGGCCGATAATGAATGAATAAACACTCACCCAAAAACTTGACTGCATCATTCTAAAATTATTGTTACTTTTTTTTGTTTTGTACATTTTTATTGATAAATTAGCCCAATTAATACAGTATTAATTCCTGTAATTCATTAATTTATTTAGCAATTACTTGACATTTAGTTTGTTCAATAATTAAAGATTGACTGACTGTTTACATTTGTTGTCCAAGATTTACCACATTTTTATTTACTCAAATATTTAACTTGTGCTACCATCATTGTTTCAAATTACTTTAAAAGTTCGCTTAATATTTGTTATAATTTGCGGTACTGCTGCTCCTATGCTATATACTACTGCTACATAGTACTGCTACAACTGCTGCTACAACTACTGCTACATAGTACTGCTACTACTACTGCTACAATTACTGCAATAACTACTCCTACGTACTACTGCTACAATTACTGCTACATAGTACTGCTACTAGTACTACTACTGCTACTTCACCTTCATCATAATTTGCAGCACTACAGGTTACATAGTATTTATAATTAACAATTGTTTACGTTTGCAGTTTAGGGTACATTTGTGGATGAATCATACGAGGACGATCGGAGTTTGAGAAGATCTTCGTTTACTTCCTTTTTCTTCGACACTTTCCCTGTGCTTTTCAATTTCAAATTTCACTACAGCTATTACAACTAATGCAAGTAGTAGCAGTGTCGCATGTAGTACTACTTGTAGAGACGAAAGCTGTGCACTAATCGTCGCTGAGCTGCTGCGACTGCTTGTTGTAGTGATAGCTGTAGTACTGCTTGTAGTAGAGATAAATTAATAACTGAATACTTTTTCTTTTTAGCTGTAGCACTCATTCGCTTGTAGGTAGTGCTCATACCATTGTAGTGCGAGCTGTACTGTAGCACTGCCTGCAGCAGTGATAGCTGTACTGCAGCGCTGCTTCTTGTAATGATAGCTGTACTGTAGCACTGCATTCCTGCACATGATAGTCATATGACAAAGTGCTTGCAGTAGTTGTAGTAGTAGTAGTAGTAGTAGTAGTAGTAGTAATAGTAGTAATAGCTGCTCCAACAATGAATGCAACGGAAAAATCAGCCAAATTGAACAAAAAAATGAAAAATAAAAATTTTGATAGAAATTAGGATATTTCTCAAGATGAATCATGCGACGCGACATTGATCGATCGGACATTGAGAAGTTGCAATTGTTGTTTGCTCCGTTTCTTTTTTCTTCCTACACTTTTCTATTGAATTTTGAATGTGAAAAACTAATAACTGAATACATGTTGCCTTTTTTTTTTACGCTAAACAAATTGAATTTTTGGACAAATTAAATTTGAATTGTAAATTGCTATCCTTTGCCTCCGTCAACCTTTCCTTGCATTCAATCATTAATAAATAGTTTTGGGAACAATTATTTCATACCTTTTTCAAATCTATCAATTGCTTTTTTTTCCCGCCGACAAAAAAAAAAATTTCCACTCTCTTGCTTTCCTCTTTCACAGTTAAAATATTATTAATTTTGTTAAAATTGGTTGATTAAATTGTTAAACATTCCCTGCATTCAGTTGATTTGATTATTATCCTAG
The DNA here is from genome assembly GCA_013365335.1 of Madathamugadia hiepei. NCBI lineage: Eukaryota > Metazoa > Nematoda > Chromadorea > Rhabditida > Onchocercidae > Madathamugadia > Madathamugadia hiepei. The sequence goes on along the minus strand of JABVXS010001681.1, from coordinate 11,076 downwards.
TAGCAAAATATGTGTAATCTCAAAATGATAAAGGTTAGTGAAATGATGGTAATTTTATCCTACAAACATTTTGAGTTCATTTAAAAAATTATTTTTTTTTTCCTTAACATTTGTCCCGCTTGGTTGCTGGGTGCGCTTCTGTGGAGCATTGTCTTCATACATCCGGCTCCTTAGATGCAAGTTGTTGTTGTTGTAGTATTCCATTTCCCTTGTTATGGTGTTGTGGACTCAGGGCGATTAAGCGATTTCTTGTTGTACTTCTTGCCCATTTCATCCAGGTAGCAAGCGATTTTTTCTTTCATACTACGGCCATTGCGGGAGATTGTTGAGCCAAAGTATTTGAAACCGTTGCATCTCATTCTTCTTGCGACTATCGTTACCCGACCGGCCCGTCGCAAAAGTCTGTCGTCGGTGATAACATATCTGGTAATTGAACCCTTCTATGTTTATCTTATCAATCTCGTAACATGCGGATTACCCACTGCGCTATGGGTAACCGCTTTGAAGAATATCAGAGCTAATTCCTTTCATAGATTTACATTTTATAAACTTTCTTCCTTTATCTGCAGCAGCTCTGCTCAGAAAATAGTTGATGCTGATTGAAACATGGTTAAACTATGGCTTTTTCTTGCTGACTTCTGCTTCACTGGCATGTTTTTTGACTCTTGCATAGCAGTTTTAAAATGCGTGCATATGTGCGTTATTTTTTTAGGGTGGAAAAAAATTCTGATTTTGTTCAGATTATCATGCGATATGCAAGCAACTGTAGAAAGATTAACGGAGAAGGCTGAGGTTAACGGCAAACCATTCGATCAGTTACCTGCAGTTCTACTCATAATCGCACTGGTCACTTCAAATATGCGCTCACTGAAAACGTCAAATGGCAAATTTGTTAGCCTCAAATGAAACTATTTGATTTAATTTTATATTCATTTAAAGTACTAACAAGATGTTTGTCTTCACAAGTAATATGCATACCGTAATCAGCTCCTTGGAACTTCTCTAACTTATCACTTCCTTCAAATACAAATGAAGAGATGTCTGTCTCCACTCATATTTCAGTTAAGATTACATTAAGTGTTATTATTCTCGAGTATTTGCAAAAATAACCAGAAATATCAGTTCGAAGATTATTTTGAATTTTCGATCTTTTAGTTAATTCTTCTAATGAAATTTTATAAATTATATTCTTTCTTGCCAATTTGAATTAAAAATTTTTAGCAGTCGTTTTTGATTCAAATACAATATTTTTTATTTATTTTTTTGCTTCAGGAGGCGATGAAATTATTGCATAGGTACGTACCATGGGTGAGCTTATCGACTGTTGCGGATCGTATGTTACCGTACTTGGTTTGTTTCTATGTATTTTTTTTTATTTAAAGGTATCCCCCGTTTAAACTGCGAATATGCTTTGTGATCATTTTCATACGTAGGTTGATCTTATCCTTGTTATTTACAAAAAAAATTTTTTTATAGGTTGAAATGATGTTCGATTGTATGGTACAGGTTAAGTGTGAAGCCATTTATTCAGTCACTTCATTAGTAACATCATTCAATGAAATAACACGCCGTGAAATTCGATTATTCACTGATTACTTACTTCCACGACTTGTAAGAGTTTTCATATTTCATCTTTAGCGTAAACATTTTTACCAACAAACTTGATCAAAAAGCGTTATTGCATTATTCCACTGCATGGAAGTAAAATGTTCGATTGTTTCCACTTCCTTCTCAAGTGATCAAAACTTCATTGGAATCTATTTTATTTTTTATATGCTCTTCTGTACGGTTAAACAGGCTCACAATTTCTGCTTGAATTTAGAATATACTCTTTTATGATTCTTTTTCAGTTGGCACAATAACAAGTTTCGAATTCTCTAGAATATTCCAAATAACTGAGAAGGATGATACGAACTTCATTTTTAAGTCTTCGGCCGCTTATTTATAGCCTATTTCGTAACATAATGTTATATATTTCAGAAATATGTCGCACTGGATCAAGATCCGTTGGTGCGAATAACTTTGGCACAGAATTTGGGTGATTTGTCCAAAACATCTTGCAAGTAAGCAATGCTTGTTCCATTCTAATCTTAAGTTTTAGCATCTGCTAGTTGTTTTTTTATTTTGAAAATTTTAATTTCAGGTTTATCTGTGATGGACGGAAACTTTTAACGGAGGAAATTTTTGACCTGTCTTTGGTTACTGAAAGGGACGACATTGAGCTTGAAGAGCGACTTGTAAACCAGGAAATGAAGACACTTCGACAAAACATTATTGAAATTTTCGTTAATTTATGTGACTCCAGTCGTATTGTCAAGGTATGATAGTTTGTAAGAAACTGGATTAAGCTTCTCTTTTTTTAGATCTCACTGTTGAAATTTGAAAATCTCTCCATTTTTTTTCTTTTGAATGGTTTGCAATCTTCACGCTTATTTTGTGATCATTACAACTGGGTTCCTGAGAGTAACAAATAATTTTTACTTACAGATCAACGTATTAACTCCGCAGTCACTGGTGCATTTGTGCCACTTTTTTGATCATCGCAAGAGTAAGATTTATCATTTTTTAAATTTTTCGCAGTTTTTTGATCATGTGGCTGATTGAGACTGATCTCGAATAATAGTTGAAATGATATAATTGCCATTTTGCGCTCACTTTTAAATTTCATTGTTGCAATAATAACTCATTGTGATTTTTTGTACTATGAAAAAAAAGATACGAACGATCAAAAGCAATTTAGTATTCAAGCAAATTATTTAGTTTTAAAAAGATACCCTTTAAGCCAAATTGACGGAATAGGAAGCGGATTAGTGTAATTTCAGACAATTATGGAACATTATTTTTATCAATTCAACTTTTCCTATCAAGTATTGCTTTCGGGCTTTTGAAAAAGTAAATTTTGTCAATATATAAATTAATTTATAGCAACCGATGTTCTAATGTCGCATTTGATTACATTTTTGAATGACAAAGGCGATTGGCATCTTCGAGGCGCATTCTTTGAATGTTGTCCAGTCATTGCTGATTTTATGGGTCGTCAAAGTACTTACATTTTGCATTCCCTTCTGCAACAGGTTCAAAGATGAATATTTTTTGTGTTTATCATTTTTAGATCTCTTATATAACGTTAGACAGTCTGCATGCCAACATAACATGAACTTCAACTTCGGTAGCGAATAGTAGGAACTGGAAGTAAAGCGAGAACAAAGAATGTATGATGGTTATTGATTCAATAAAATAAAAAAAATTTGTAACAGTTTGGGAGGAAGAATAAAATAGTGAGCGATCAATTAGTGGGCATTATTGAATCATTTATCTTGAATTTTATTTTATTAATTTCAATGAATTCTATGCATATACATATATAGAAAAGCTTAAATACAGCTAAAAGTAGTGTTAAAATAAGTGTACCATTTAATATCTTGATTAAAAAAACCTTTCTTCGGAAAATTGAAAATGATATTTAAATTGCAAAAATGTTTCATAATGAAAATATATCTTATATTGCAGGGTTTATATGATAGCGAAGAATTTGTGCAGTTGCGTACATTGAATTGCATATGTCATCTATGTGAAAGAGATTTACTCGAGAAATCTACTATTTACGATTTATTAAATGATGTTATACCATTTTCAGCTCACCCAGTAAGTAATACCGTCGTTAACTAATACTTTGAAATTTTTTTAATAATAATAGTTTCTTGCTGGACTTTTTAATTTGTTGGATATATTCTCTTTCAAAATTTCTCTTTTGTGTAGAAATTTGAGCTAAAAAGTAAAATGTTCAATGTTTGCTAATGCTTGTTCATAATTTTCAGAATGAGTATCTACGAATGGCAACACTGAACATTTTAAGTACGTTGGATAAGAAATTTAGTGTAGCGGACATTTTATGTAAAATAATGCCAGCCTTAAAACCTTATTTAAAGGAAAGCGTGATAAAACTGCGAAATAAGGTACGTTGCTATACGCTAATAATTTCATTAGAATATCAAGATCCTGGAAAAAGGCTTTTCAAAGTGAATAGATTAGTGTAATGAGTTAAAACAGGATTTCCCAGCTTTTATTATCATCGATTCCAAAATCATTGAAACAATCTTTCTAGTCCTAGTCTAATCAGTAACCAGTAATATGGTAGCTAGTAGCTGATCAGTCAAATCTCGGAAGACTAGGAATGCTTGTAAATTAGACAGTTTTTAAACTTCATTGTGTGGAACCTAATCTGATTAGTGGACGTGAAGTAGAGTTATTAAATTTTATTTTTTCTTAGTGTTTTTTGTAGTTTGTGGTTGCTGCTTCACTAAAACCTCATATTCCACGCTCGATTTGGAGCTACGTTGTTAACGTCTCACCTGCCAAGTTATTGCTCGATTTTATGGCAGATAAACAGATCTCATCAGCACTGGATAGTGTTAGAGATTGGAATGGTTGCGGAGATTTATTTTCTGCAAATAGTAGAAAGTGTGTCTTTTTCTTATTTCGTGCTTTCTTTAATTTTGATTCCCGTATAATTTTATACGGATAAATTTTATCGAAAGCATTCCAGGAAGCACTTAAATTAGATAGGACTTCATTACTTTATTTTTTTCATTTTTGATGTAGTATTTTGTCCTTTCGTCCAAATTTGGTTTGGAAACTTTTTCCGCAATTAGCTCTCAATTACTTTTCCAGTTCAAAATATTTTCAGTTACTTATGAAAAAAATTCCTTCATTATCCACCGAGATTACATTGAATTCATGGCTTTTTCACGTAAAAAAATTAAATGATAAAAGAAAAAATTTTTTTGGATTTTTGTCAAGATAAGAGTTGATGAGCAAAATTTTTTAATTTTTAGGTATCATCCAATGTCGGCACAATTAGAATCCTGCTTAAAACATTTAGAAAATTTGGGGTTGGATCAGAATATCGAGGATAAATTAGTTCGTTTTGAAAATACGATAACTAAAATCATTCAATTTCGTGCTAGGTTTGCCTTTTTATTTGAAATTTTCAAGTTTATTCAAATGTTGAGTAGTTAATCGAATTTAATATAGGGTTTAAATTTTTAATATGTTCCTGTCAATTATATAAGCTAATTTTGATAATTTTAGTGAAGTCGTAGGGTAGGATGTCCGTAAAAATTTACTTTACTGTTAACTGAAATAAGTTTGACGTATTGCTGCAATCATAGAACTGCGATATAAAATGGTAAGGTTGGACGTGCAGATATTCAAATAAGCTTTTTGATACATTAAATTACTTCACCGATGCTTAGTTCACTTCGATAACTTTTGCTACTTGGGGCGAAAAATCATCTGTGTTCAAATTTTCGATGATTGCAAATAATTCTATCATTGCAGTCTAGATTCTGCTGACAAGAAGAAAAATTCTGGGGTCATTGATTTGACAGATACAGATATCAAATTACATATATTCGATCTTGGCAGTGATTTAAAAACGGCTTGTATCAAGGTCTGTATTTCATTGTTTTTTTTTTGTTGCCTTAAAGATTTTTTGCATTGCCTGTTGTCGAAAATAATTTTTCAATTGCTAATGAGTCTAATTTAGAATCCTTACAATACGGTTTACAACAATAAACTGTAAGCCTGTCCCATGACATTTCAGTTATTTATGAATGTGAATAAGAAAACGAAGACTATTTAAGACTCATGGTGACTTGTCCACATGGAACTGAATAACCTGTTGCATTTTTCTTTTTTATTGTTAAAAAAAATTTGTTAAATGTGCAGGGAGATTATGAAATTTATACTTTCTTTCTTTTTTCAGACAATTAATGCAAATGGTCAGTGTCCAACGGAATGGAGAAATGTGTATGATGATCTCAGTACGGCTGCTTCGAATGTTAATGAATCTTCAGATTCTTTCCTTGCTTCGGGAGTACAGGATTCGCTTGAATATGTTTTATCGGCATCGAATTTTTCACATCTTGGGACTACTTGCAATTATGCGGGTAACTTTTTAGAATAGCTTTTGTACGATGTTTTGCTGAAAAGAGCATTTAACTGTAATGATAAGATTAGAAAATCCGTCCACGTTCTAAATGTAGCCGAATCCTCATTCCACTGAATGTTTCGAAAAAAAATCTGTTCATTTGTCCATTCTACGCAGTACTTAGCTGTAATCTCTACTGTAATTATAGAAGATAAATCAGTCGTATTAAATGAGTTGTGTTGCAGCGCGTTCGTCGTTCTGTAAAACAATGCTATCGGATCTTTTAACTCACAAAAGGGAACGTTATGTAAGACGTCAGCGACTTCATCCAATAATCTATTCTGGAAGTTCTTCTGCTAATTCAAATTCTTCACTGCCGTTACCATCCATACGTCTTGGTAGCAATTTAGTTTCCCATCTGCATGAACATAAGGCTGCTGTTAATAAGTATGTTTAACCTCATTTCGAAAAATTAATCACATTCAATTTTTGACATGATTTCATATAATCATGAATATTTTGTTTAGTTCTCACGATTTTGGTCACTTGATAGGTCATGTATTTGGATTAATTCATGGATTTTGCATTACTACATTTAATGTAGAGACAGGGATTAAATTTCTTTTTAGATTAGCACAAAGTCCGCACGGTTGTTATTTTGCTAGTGCTGGAGCTGATGGACTTGTGAAGCTATGGTCATTGAATCGCATACAGGGTGATTTGAGTATGACTGTTCGTGCTGATGCTACATTTACTTATGGTGGTATGTTTTCCTTAGTTTTAAGGAATAGTTCACTGTACGATTACTCATTTTAGAAATATATCTATTGTGTATTTATTTTGTTCAGATTTGATTGCTCTGATTATATTCTTGCTTGTTTGACTATTTTTTGACAATCTGTAACGGTTCAAATTTTAGAGAGTCATATAAACAATGATAAAAGCCGACGAAAAAAAACTGAAAGTCTGGAAATTAGTTCGGTGCAGTTTTTGGGACGGACAGGATCACATCTGGCTATTGCAAGTGAAGATTGTCGTATTAGTATAATCGATGCTGAACGAATGCAGCTTTTAACCAAGCTTAGTTTTGATAACGAAGTCGAAGGTACACCTGTGGATGTCATCGCTGTCGATAATCTTCTTTATGTTTTAACCCATCACAGCATCATTTTCTGCCTTGATTGCAGGTGATTTTGTTTTTAGATTTTTCGAAATTATTAGGATTATTTTGTCTCTAATTATGTTTTAAATGTCATTATTAGAAGATAATATGTTTTAATTAATTATAGGTATAAAAGCTTTCGTAGCTGTAGTAGCCTTCTTCCTCGAACATGTACTGCTTGAGTTGATTTTTTAAGGGGTATATTTCAACAACACCATTCAAGTTTTAATCTGACATTTTGTGTAAAAACTACTCTCACAATTTTGTAACCATTTCAATTTTCAAGCTTTGAAGCAAGATCACCTCTGCCTTGAGATTATGTATAGCAATTAGTTTGCGTCATTTGCGACAAGGTTTCTCACACTGATTGTAGTTTGATAATGGCATATAATCTGGTTGCTACTGGTAATTTGTATCTTCAAGCACGAATAGTTTATTCGGAATGACTGCTGTTTTTAAAATTTTATTTTTCCATTGTTATGTCTTTGAAAATCGCAGTTACAGTTTTGCCTTCGCAAGATGAAACTTTTACTTAGCATTTGAAAAGTATTGTAAAAAATTCGTTTAAAATATATTTCATTAGTTAAGATTTTAGGACACCAGCGTATGAGAACGCAGTTTTGGGATGTAAACCCAAAGTAGTTTGGCGACATCGAATTAAAAATGAATATGGTTTGATAACATCTTTTTGTATCGACCCGGTAAGTCAAAATTGGATGTGCCTTACGTCAACCAGTCGTTACGTCATTTTGTGGGATCTTAGGTAATCGCTTCATTTAAAACAATCTATAACTACATTCTGTTTTAACTCAGTGTTTTCTCTAAATTAGCTCAAATGATCCTTAATTTCATTTGACTTACGTAATATAACGTATTTGATCAGCTAAATCTCTTTTAAATGTTAATAAGTTGTTAAATCATTTAAAAATTTGAAGGTTTGGAGTTGAAGTGAATAGTTGGCCGCATCCCAACGAACCATGTAGAATGATGCGTTGTTGGCCTGCATATCCGACAATTACTGAGCATGTCAGTGGTTCATGTGCAGAAATTTGGACGGCTTCATCGTGTGCATTTGAACTAACGCGTTGGAAACTGGAAACAGCACAAAGAACGCACGTTATATGGCCTTCGTCATACAAGCCTTTCCAATATTCCATGGTATTCCACTTGTTTCTTAAGCTGTTTTATAAGCAGTTACTTGATAACCATAATTAGAGTTTTTCAGCAAATTTTTATCGTTGGTTTTTATTTTTTGAACAATAAACTTAAGTTTTTAGTTGGTTTTTCCAAGAAATTTGTATCATCTTGATGCGAAAAATGTTTTTTTGACAATTTCATCCATTCATTGTGAATTCCATTTGCCTTTTTTGTATCAAAATTATAAAATTTTTTCGGAAATATTTATCAAAAAACTGAAAATCTTTACCATTCTCAATGAAGCAGTTTGGTCTGACATCTACGTTTCATCATTGATTTAATAAGATATGACTGTTCATGCAAAAGGCGGAGCATTTGTTTTTCAGAAAGACAAACATGTTACAACGGCATTGTCAACTTGTCCATTAACGGGTCGTATTTTCACGGGTGATAGTTTGGGTGCCATACGATCATATAATTTGTCAGATCCAAACGAATGTTTTTATCTCTCTGGATCTCTTCGACGAACTGCAGAAGCCGTCTCTTCATCATTATCCGAGCATTTTGCTTCTATTCGTTATAGCAAATCCGTAATCGATACAGTCGAAGTTTTGCATGAGACAGTTACCGGTAGGACTGCAGAACCACTTTATGCTGTAAATCCACTTGAAGTGCAGGCATGATTTTATCAGGAATTTTAGCATTAGTACTCGTAAATTCACATTTGCTCGTGAAATGATTTTTTCCTTTCAACATTAGATCGTATAATGTTTGATCTTATTTCTTTTCGAAAACGTTTCTGCTATAAACTAAACAGTAAGATTATTCATTTTCATCGACATGTTTTCTATTTTTTCAGTTGACAGTATGTCATAAAAGTCCGATCACCGATCTTCTTTGCTGTGGCGAGTATTTAATTTCATCAAGTCGAGATGGTGTTATCAAAGTTTGGAAGTAGATAGCGGCGAAACTTTTTCAAATAAAAGGCATTAAAAAAATTAAAGTTAAAGCTTAATGCTTTTCCGATCATTCGGAAGATTCATCAAGCGATGGAAATACTATCATCGAATAAATCACGCATTATTGAACTAAAAATGGATTCATTGGTGTATTTTGTCTATAATTGTTCCTCTTGAGTTTTCAAGTCATTGTGGTACTTGTTATTATTGCCTGTGCCTGTATTGGCTCATTCGATTTCATTTTTGACTTTTGGACATAATTTTAAGGCATTTTAAATTCGTTTTGTCAAGGTTTAGCATATTTATATGTATATTCATCATCTGTAATTAGGAACTGCTGTCAGTCCACTTCTGCATAATAATTTGATTTTTTTTTCATCGTATTGTCTGGATTTGATAATTTAGGAATCAATCTTTCTTTACTAGGTTCTATTATATTTGCGTTACCTGCTCAAATATGTGATTTATTGCTGACAACCAAATCAAGATAGTTTAGTTTGTTTGATATTAATGATCATTGTGCATCACCTATTGGAACAATTAATTCTTTTTTCAATTGATTTTATTTTTAATCAGCCATGCATAGTTGATGTAATTTTTTTACGACCGTAATTTCATTGCTATCTTTCCGAAAATTAATTTGACTAAATGAATCAATGTTTTATTTCGTTCTTTTTTTACTTCCATCCACATTTATTCAATTTATCATATATCAGTTATATACTGATTATTGATTTAAAGGAAAAAGCTGTAGACAATTTCAAGGTTCATTTCAATATATCGAATTCGATTCATGTACTTTTTATTTAAGTTGGGGTTTTTTCATTCTTTTTTGTTTTTAACCTAGTGCTACAGATCATAATTTGATCATTTATTACGGGTGTGAAATATCGATTTTTGTATATAAAACGAATTTTTTTCAGTTTACTTAATTTGATGAGAAGTTGTGTATTGGTGTTAGTAAAGAACTAAAATATGTGATTAAATTCATAATGATTAACAATTTTTACGCATTAAAATAAGTAAATGTGAATGAAAACAGATATATTAGTGAAAAAAAAATTCCCAATAAAAAATCTTGAACAATTTTTTTCATTTTTTGAAATTAAATTAATGCAATAGAGTTGACAAGATAAAGAAAAAAAAAAGAAACGGACAATTTCCCATGGATGTTCAGAAAATGCTTGCAATTATAGCTTTATGATATTTTGGTTCTGTCTGTCGTTACAATATACTAAATTTAAATATGCAAAAAAGAAGTGGGATCATTAATGCGTAAAATTTAAAGATTATTAATTAAGCTTTATTATGCATGAGTGTATGTTGAATTCATCAAGGCGTTCGTAATGAATTTTCGGTAGTATAAACTGCAATCGATGTCGAATTTTCTAAATTCAATTGAATTTAATTTAAAGAAAAAAAAATTGAATTATGATATATTTATATCCCATGACTTTTTCACTAACTGTTTTATACAGCACATTGAGTTCTATTAATTTTACTGAAGTTAGAATTTCCTAAAATAATTTAATTGTATAAATTAAAAAAAAAGTATTGAATATTTTAATTTTGAAATTCATATTTCAATGAAAGAACCGCTAGTGTTCACTTTAAACCCTAGTATTGGTTACTATTGAAAGTATTGTGTACCTTATAAACAAAAGTTATGGGTAAGGAAAATGAAATGTCATTCTGCGATATTATTTTGGCAATCATCCGCAATTAATTTATTATGCAAAATTTTTTCTCTCCATAATATTTCACACTATCACTGCGGTTACCCATAGCGCAGTGCGATTGATAAGATACACATAGAAGGGTTCAATGCCCAGATATGTTATCACCGACGCCAGACATTTGCGACGGGTCGGTCGGGCAAGGATAGT
>JABVXS010001680.1:0-12749 GCA_013365335.1 Madathamugadia hiepei | reverse complement strand
ACAAACGCTAAGAAGGAGGAGAATTTTCCTATTCCCATATGGTATCATCGGAGAATTCAGGAGTTAAAAAGGAAAAAAAAGTTATTCAAAAATGCAACTTATTTTATCACAAGGCGATAAATCATGTTATATATACTTGAATCAAAAAAAAAAAAAAAACTATTCGGCCGGTTTGTCAACGAGTATCCTCGTGTCGACTCCACACATCTCCTTTGTCAGCTTGCTCGGAAAGAAGTTGTGTTAACTAACCATTGTCTTTAAGTCACTCGCTTGTTGGGCGAACTATCATGACCCGCTTTGTTTCTTCGCACCTTGCCCAAGGGATCCTGTGAAGAGCACGCTTTGGTGAGTATTGGTCCTGATGTGACATCATCCTCAACGTGAGATGGGCAGCTCCGCCCAGTCACACCACTCAAAACTCTCTGCCACTGTATCGCTCCCACCATGTAGACCATTGGTGACCCTGGCAAGAACCGAACCTGTAATTTTCTGGTTAGAAACCAGATGCCCTCGCATTTGGCTACAGGGTCATCTATACTTAAATTATGCCGGAAAATTCAAACAAAAAAAAGAAAAGAAAGAAAATTGCACAAGAAACGAAAGAATGCTAACTTATTAAAAATAAATAAATGAAAATCAATGAATAAATTTAAATAATTAATTACTTGATGGAAATATTAAAAATTTTAATCAATTACAGAGCATAAATTAGCATGTCGCCAAGATGTCGCATGGATGTTTCAGCAATGGGACGGTAATAACGATGGTGAATTAAGTGTGAAAGAATTAATTCCATTAGAAACAGGTTCAAATGAAAAATGCTTAAAAGCCTATTTAGATCGTTGTGGTATGTGTTTTTTTTCAAAATTTTTAAAGTTCATTTTTACTTCACTTCTTGCACATTTACATCATTGAGCATGTCGGATAATGATGTCAGAAAAAAAAAGTTTTAATTATGTATGTTAACGGCGTAGTTTTTTTTTTTCCAATCTTTGAAATGTTTTTTTTTTTTTGTTTTCTTGGGAATGATAAAATAAGCCTATACTCTTACTACTACCACTACTACCACTATTACCACTACTATTGCTACTACTACTACCACCACTACTACCACTATTACCACTACTATTGCTACTACTACTACCACCACTACTACCACCACTACTACCACCACTACTACCACCACTACTACCACCACTATTCCCACTACTGCTACAAATTTATTGATAGATACGGAGCCAGGCAATGATAATGTGATAACGTTGGATGAATGGTGTGATTGTTTTGCTTGGGCCGACAATGATCGATATGAGCCATCATGTCATGCGGCAAAACATAAAAAGGACCCGCATGTTTTGGGTAAGCTAGGTTACTGGAACATTTCATTCCTCATGTCACCTGATCAGTGTTAATTGGAAAATGTCAAAATGATTCAAAAATATTTCATCAATTCAAATATATTAAAAAGGTATTTGAAAGGTGTGGAAAAGTTTATGAGTTAATACTTTTCATGCAAAATTTGAAAGCAATCAGTTTTGATGAACATTTTTGCTGTAACAATTGATTGTACGTGAATTCAATCAATGATATGGATGAATTAGGAGAAAAACTTTGCAATGTTCAAATTTCATTTTATCTTGCAAAACAATTTTACCATATATTTGTTTCATTACGATAGTTATACTGTAATGGAGAATTTTGAAAGCATTAGCATTTGGAGACAACGTATACAAAAGATAACATGATGAAAATGACCGATGGCACTTTCCATGCAGCGTTTGATTGTATTGCAAAAGAATATCCATAGTTAATAATAATTGAATTGAATTGAATTGAATGATTGGAATGGTTAATTGAAGTTAATTATTTTCAATGTTAGAGCTTACTAATTAATTAAATAATTATTACAATATTTCAAGGTGCTTTTCATCCACGTTGTACATTGGAAGGATATTATAAAGCAGAGCAATGTCATGAGAATTCCTGCTGGTGTGTGGATAAATACGGCCGAGAGTTTGATAAATCACGGGTAATAGGCCGTCTTCCGGATTGTGGACAATATGGTATAATTATTTCTTTCTTTTATTTCCCAATAAATTGGAAAACAAAAAAATCGTGAATGATTTGATACAAATCGTTTCACTTCATGAAAGCGCAACAACACTTTTCTTAATTACATCAAACTACGTGATGAAGTAAAATTGTTTTCCTTAAATGCTTTTAAAAAAAAAATTTTTTTTGATAATAGCATTTTGAAATTTATTAAAATGCAAATGAATGATTTACAAACAATAAATGTTTGTGTTTTTAGCAACAGAAATGAATGAGGAAGAAAGGAAAGATTTGGAGTTTGAAATGTAATTTTAATATTAATTATATTCTTGCGTAATTGTTTCGCGCCATTCAATTTTTGATTTATTCAAACAAACTAACACTTTTTCAAATGTTCATTTTAATGGCCTAAATTGCGTAATTATTTTATTAACATTTGAAAATACATCTTGTTTTGTTTTAATAAATTTGCATGTGTGATATTTTAATTAAAAATAAATAAATAAATCAATAATTCATACATTCAACATTATACACCAAATTGAATAATTTTTTGAAGCATATCAAAATGTTCCTCCATAATTGCATTACGACATGCTGAAATTAATCGACTAGCTTGTTCACCCACTGAAAAAAAATAAATAAATAAATAAATAAAATTTTGAAATAAATTTCCCAAAATAGGGCAATTAAATTTAATAGCAAATATTTGCAACAAATTTTTTTTTTTTAAAGTAATTAATAATAATCTAGGAATAAAATTTGAAAACTTTCAAGTTTTTTTTTTTTTTTTTTTTGTCTACTCATCATTAGATCACAAAAATTGAAATTTTTAAAATGATCGAACAAGTTCAAATTAATCACATTTTTATTAAAGCAAATGAAAAAAAAAAAAAAAAAGAAAAAAACCTCGAAGTCTTGAGCCTTGTTTAATAATTTTGTTAAGATTTCGAAGAAGTTTAAGTAATGCCTCATGATTGCTACATCTTATTTTATGTTCAGCTATCATTGCCTGATTTAATGTATGCATTTTTTGATAATATTTACTCATTAAACGTCTGAAAAAAAAAAAATTAAAAAATTTCAATTAAATTTAATAGCAAATATTTTTTTTTAAACATTCTTCTTTAAAAATTATTCAAAAAAAAAAAAAAAAAAGGTTAAAAAATTTGTAAAAATTAATTAATTAAAATTTTATTATTTAACAGTTTATTGAAAAAAAAAAAAAAAACAAACAACAAACAACAACTAATCAATGTTTAAATTAAAGTAGCATTTGCATGGTTTTCATATTCAATTGTTAAAAATGATTTCATTGATCATGGAATTTCGATTAATGCCGGGTGCTTGAAGTGGAACTAATTGAAAGATATGCAGAAAGATAGCGAACTGATTGACTGATCGCAAAATTCTGATATCGGAAGAATACAAGGAAAAAAAAAAAAAAAAATAATTTACAATTGATTGATAGTTCGGGCATCTTCAGCTCGTACCAACATTTCTTTGATCGAATTACATCGTTCTGCTATCGTTGCTGATAATCGGTCACGCATTACATACATTTCTTGTAACTGTTAAACAAAAAGAAAGATTTCCATCAAATTTTACAAATGAATATTTTAATGCAATCAATACATCCTAATATTAATGCTTAAAAAAAAAAAAAAAAAAAGAAAGGGAACTGAGGAGAAATGCTTTCAAGTGATATTAAAAAAAAAATAATAAATTAAAAAAAAATTCTTCTCTCCGATTCTCAAGTCATTTCCGGTTGAAATTCTTAAGGATTTTTTTTTATTACAAACAGTATTTATTTATTTTTTGCTATTGAAAAATTTTCATTTCCATTTTCAAATTATTTGGTAGAAATTATTGAGAAAAATGAATTGACTTTTTTGCAATGATAGAATTCACCTTTTCTGTTATATCAACGAGTTCGGCGATTTCACGCGGAAATTGTGCTATTGTTTGCAATTCAGTAATTTCAAAATATTCAGCTATTGATTGAATGATATTTCCAACTAATTCGATATCGTTATTTTGAATAGTTACCTGTAATAGAAAGAAAAACATAAATTTTTAAAATATTTCAAATAAATTAAAAAAAATATTTTCCTTCTTGTCTCCTATTTGTTATTAGCGTTTGCGCCACATGGTTGTTGGGTATGCTATTGTAGAGCGTCGTCTGCACGTCACAGCTCTGTGCTTCGTCCATAAGCCAGAAACCCTTGCTCATACCACGTCTTGTCCATGCACGTCATACACCCTAGCATTCATGCGACTGCGACTAGATTTACTCGATCGACCCGTCGCTAAGGTCTGTAGTCGGAAACCGACCGCTTACGATCGATACAAATATTAAATTTTATTTAATTTTTCATTCTTCTTTTAAAATCCTTTAAAAGGGCCACTTTCTTGATCATCAACATTATTAATTACTGACACGCTTAATAGCATGCCAATGACTGAGCAATTAATCAAAATGTTTTGCATATTTTTGTTTCAATTGCAAAGGTGTTGATTTGTAAAAGATATAATGTGAAAAAGTGATACTAATTAATGAAGAAAGTATTTAATTACGGTAATGGAAGCAAAACGATTTGTGAGTATTACCTTTCACTTGAAATTATTGCAAAATTTGCAACTATCTAATTAGTTCAATTAATTCCCAAAGTATTCCTAATTCACTTTAGACCCTGTGAACAAAATTTCGTCATGAAAAAATAAGGAAAATGTAGCAAAAACTGATAGTTTAACTTCGTTTCTGTGAACAAAATTTTAGAGAAGCCATATGAGAGAAGCAGAGTAAGTTTAAAAAACCCATAAGAACCTCAGCAGTCTTGTCAAATCAAGAAAAATACACCCAAAGTTTGTGATTTTTCCAAAGAAGCATTCAGTCAAATTACTTCTTTAAATTTATTTATTTTTCCATTTCGATTAGTTTAACAATGGAAATTTGTCCTGTAATGATTATTTTTGTGTTCAAAAATTAATTAATTTCCCTACCGTCCACTTCTTTCTTTCCTTGTTTCTTACTCTCCTAGCCTTTGTTCTACCACTTTGTTCACTTTACACTGGTGGGACAGCAACTGAATTAATGAAAGTTTAAATTAAAAAAAAAAATCACCAAAATCAGAAGTAAATTTGAAACTATTAATGTTGCTGAATGAAAAAATAATTTCAGTTATCACAAAGTTTGCCTTAGTTCAATTTAAATACAAGAATCGGAAGTATCAGCAACGGGAAAAAATGTGTTCAACAACAACAAACATCAAAACTGAAGTTAGAATTTTTGGAAGTGAAAATGAAAAAATAAGATGCGAACTTGCCATACACATATTTAAGACTTATTAAACATATTAGTACTTATTAAACACTTCAAAACATATTTAATACTTATTAACTTGTTGAAGCGAAAAACAAAGTTATCAGTGGAAATTTCAGCGAATTATCTTTGTTTCCATTTTCATCTTATCATTCCATCTTTATTTGTACATTGCTTTATCGCCATGTGTCAACATGTTATGTACCATTTATCCTACCTGCATAATTCGTTTTCAAAAATGATTCAAATAATTTTGACTGATAAATAATTCAAAGGAAAAAGATCCTGAAGCATTTCATAAAACAGAAGCAGTGTCCTTTGATCACGTTGTATGGAAGAGAAACGACCATTACTGAACGTTTCGTGCATAACATTGAAATATATATTAATTAGAACAGTGGTTCCCAACCTGGGTTTGATTAAACCCTAGGGCAGTCCCAGAGGCAGAGCCTTCCCGAGAAGGTCCAGAGCGAGGAGCGCTTTTGGCGCTTGCTGAGCCACACGATGCCGTGGAGCGCGCCAAAAGCGCTCCCTGCTCTGCGCCCTCCCTCGTGAGATTTTAGAAATGTGCTCTGGTGCTTCATGTTATCCATATCTGTCTTTTTAAAAATGTACTGCTAGGGGGAACACTGGAGGTGCACCACCCGAATTATCCTGATTTTGAAAAAAATCATTTTTGTTTTTTCACTAAAGAGGGGTTCGGTGAATGCGCATATGAAACTGGTGGAGTTTGGTACCTCCAACAAGGTTGGGAACCACCGGATTAGAATCAGTGATATCCTGCAAACTGTAAATTGAAATCATAGCTATAAAGTTACAATCAATGGGTGCGGTTATTCGACCTCACTACATCACCTTGATGACGTACACATTGCAAAATGTAAATTGAAATCATAGCTGTAAAGGTACCATCTCATTCTAAATCTGTTATAAGGAAAAATTTTTTTCGAACAATATATCTCACTTTTTTGTTTTTTGCCCTTAGAAGAGCGAATGACCGGCAATAACCACATCCATTGATTATAGCTTTGAATTACATAATTATTAACCGAACAATTTAAACTAGAAAAAGCTTTAGGGGTGACGATTTATTCGCTGATGACAAGATCACAAGCCAAGATATCAATGATAAGCGGCAGTGTAAATGACTGATAATTGAGTGTTGAAAAAAAGTTTTGAACCGTTGATAACCTGTATCAAAAAAAAAACAAACACAATCTGATGGTCTGAAGATAAACTGAAATTTATCAAATTAATCAAAGATCATTTGTACCACTTTACTGATGAATTTTACAACTGTCAAGGTGGGTCTCTTTGTTTTTTGTAGTACACCTTCTTCAGTAACCAAGTTGGCAACCTTGCTTCGATTATAGTTTTTCAATATAAGTGTGCTCGACACTTTCTCCTACCACCTACAGTCGCTCGAATATCTCTTCCATTGCTTTAACCGTTTCCATCCATTTTCTCCATTTCCTTTCGTTTCTTAATGGATTCGAATTCTTTATAAAGCATTTTGATTATGGTTGATGGTTTTCCATGCTTCTCAATCAGTAGTACTTCACGCATGATTTCGTAGTTCTCTGATGTGACGTCATAGTCTTTAACCGCTTCCAATGCATTTTCCTTTAGATAAGAGAGCGGATAAACAAGCTTCAGAGTGTCTACTTCTTTCTGGGAATGTATCGCAGCATCGAAATTACTCCACAATTTCCTCATCGTCTTGGATCACCGAAGTTATTCACTCCGAACAATGCTTAATAAGGTCATAAAATTTGGCACGAGTGTTCGGACTCTATATCAGGTGGGATTCCATTAATCAGATCTGCCATATCTAACTGGCTTTGGAAGACTTCTCCAGGGTAGGGCTATATACGGTCAGGTTTTTATTGATCGTTCGCATTAGAAGAAAGTTACCGTCCACAGAGAGTTTTGAACGTGCCGCATAGGTTCGTACATTTTTTAAAAGCCTTTTTGAACCACCGTGAACACCTAAGAGTATGTGGCAATCTTTTCCGCTCGGTTGAGCCATCTCGAAGTTTTCATTAAAGCGATAGACGGAAGTAATCTTGTAGAATAGTTCCCATCTTCACGGTTGTTTTGAGTAGAAATATCTGAGATGAACTTAGGATGACGAACATGCGCTTACAAGAGCGCTCCGGAGAGAACATTGCGGTAATTTAGGGCATTAAAATATTTTGTGTTAAAAGAATTTCTTAGGATCAATTAGTGTAAAATTGTGAGTAGAAATTTCTGGGGGTCAAGAGTACATCATGTGTCACATTTCTTGAGGTCAACAGTAGCAGTAAAACTTCAGCATGTCCAAAGAAGATATGATATTCTGTAATGAGCCCAAAAATGACTAATCCGTTAGGTGATCGGTAAATACTTATGTGATATGTTTTAAAGAATTTATCACACCATAAGTTAGTTACCTTTGTTTCACGATGAGGTCAAGAACAAATATTGTTTTATAAAGGTTCAAAAATGGATCGTAAGAGAGTTTCTGACCCCATCCAGGATACAAGGCTTGTTTTTTCAGTTTGTTATCTGTTCCCAGATTACAGTCTTCCTTCGTTTTTTTATAAATTTGTCTTATTCGTAAACTCGTAGAAATGGTCTACTGAAAGTTAAATACCTATCCGACGATCGATAAGGATTCTATTAAACTGTTAAAAGTTTACACAAAAGTTTGGAATCTGTTGGCAAATTGTTGATTTCGAACTTTCTCATCCATATGTTTCTCATTGGTTTGGTCTAGAGAAACTAAAAAAGTTCCAGAAGTAACACGTGACTTTTATCGGAAAAACTCTCGAGGGTTTGATTGTTATAATTGAATTACATGATTATTTGCCAAACGGTTAGTTGGCTTGCGTTTGCGATCATTTCCTTCTTCGAGCTTCGTGGTATTCTGAAACTATATTGCATCTCTTCACTGCTTATATCTCTGTTTGAGCCATTTGGGAATCAGAAGGACCGACGTAGCAGTGATTTCCCTTCAGCATACTTTCGAAATGAAATTTTTTAACTGAAATCGACGGTAAGTTATCATTAAGAATATATTATATTAATAAAGGCTTTAACAGTAAGCTTTAGTGCTTTTATCCAAAGAGTTGCTTGGAAGGATTGTCACGATTTGTTCATCGATTATCATCAGTAATACCTGTCGGCGAATATCATCAGTAATACCTGTCGGCGAATATCATCAGTAATACTTGTCAACGAATATCATCAGTAATACTTGTCAACGAATATCATCAGTAATACTTGTCAACGAATATCATCAGTAATACCTGTCAACGAATATCATCAGTAATACCTGTCAACGAATATCATCAGTAATACCTGTCAACGAATATCATCAGTAATATCTGTCTATTCATCGACAACATATTAATGACCTTCCAAATTTATTTCTGTTTTATCCACTTCCCTGTTATCACTAAACAAATGATTTCTTTAATTAATATCGGTGCAAAATTTTGATATTTAACTTTTATTTTTGTTGCTCGAGATGAAATTATTCAAAAATTTATAAAACCTTCATTCGCCTGGAAAATGCTACCATCAGATCCACTTTCTCTGCGGTTTCTACCGTTACCACCGTTGGAACCAGCACTATCATTTATTTCTCCACATCTTTTCTGCAATTTCGTTCGTGAATCTTTCTCGAATGTAATGTTTTCCTTCTAATTAGTCTGACCTTTTCGAATGGAACATTTACCTTCTAATTCGTCTGACCACTTACTACCTGCTGGATAGAAATGTGCCGTTATAGGAAGGTATTGGGCACTCAATTAGTGCAGGCTTAATTAATTGTATTGTCGAAAGTAGTATGATGCTCAACGGTAATTAATTATCGTATTTTAGCTGTGCAGGTATTGCTACTTATTTGAGGGTTTTCATCACTGAAACGAATGTGAAATTTTGTTTTAATAGAGAAAATAGAATTAACCAAAGTTCAAAAGGTGATGTCTCTGCACGATAAGCTACTTTGTTCAGGGTGAATCAAACAACACTTCCCATATTAATGCATAAACAAGTACCATATGATAATAAAATAGCGTTGTTATTTTGAATCAAAGTAAACAAAAACAGAATTAAACGGTGATTCAGTGAAAATGAAATTTTCAAGTTATCTTGGAAAGTTTCAACTTTCCGAAATCTTTGACCATTTTCGTTTCAATCAGCTACCTGTATTTGTTTAATTCGCAAATAAAAACTTTTAAAATTACTCTATTTTCCTTTCATTTGCAGAACACCAATCATTTTTCACGAGAAACACGTGAAGTCGACATTTTGAGAAGTGTATCGAAGAGTGCGGCAACTGCGGTACCGCGATTCCATCCCGAGAATTGGAAGGAACGGATCGTAAAGTATACACTCCGCAGCATATGCTGTGATCCGTCATTGATGAAAATTGAAATATAAATTTTATATTAAGTAGGATAAAGTTATTTCTGAGGACAATTGTTCCGAACAAACATATTTATGATGTTAAATATCCTCAGCAAGAAGAAAAATTAACTTTTAAATCTAAGCCAATCTTTGGCCTTGAATTGGATGGGCCATCGCGAAGCATTTCGGTGTTCTTATGACTCAATTATGCTTAATTATGTCTATGAATTCCTGCATATTAGCATGGCATCACCCAAGTGTTGTTTCTTACCAATCCTTGGATTTTCCAAAAGTAAAAACAAAGGTTAATTTTACGAAAATTATTGATTTGAGAGCAGATTTGTATACTTATTTAGATATAGCTAAAGAGGATTCGATGTAGTTTTGAAAATAGAGGTTAAGGCTGCAAAGGTCAAACTGAAAGCTTTCTGTGTTCAGTGCAGGTTGTTGTTTCTTTCTCAGAGATGAAATTTGTAGTCGAAGTGTTCCGAATGCCTCACGAAATGGTTCAAACTATAAATCAGCCACTCAACAAATTCCTCAAGAAATTGAAAAAGTTGACCACGCGATGGAAACATTTCCGCCGGAAATTGGGATGCATGCAGATCAAAAATTACATGTCAAAGATCATCAGCTTGTTTTAAAATGCTGAAAGCTGATCGGGCAACTATGATTACTATCAGAATTTCGATGCAATCATTGTTTTATTGAAAAAAAAAAATAAGAGGTGAATCTGATCGCTTAAATTGTTAAGGTATATATTTCTGCTAGCCATCGCTGGAAAAGTCCAGGTATGATTAGGCATAAAAAATTTAATTAGCTGAAATTGCTTCTGGTAGATCCTGGAACCATCTGGATATCATCCGAAATTCAGGAAAATGATCGCTCCGTTTCATGAAAGTGAGGCAATTCATAAATAGAGTATTATTGTTCTGCTAATTGAACGGCTTCCTGCAAATACTAACTATAAATTGGTATTATTTACTTTCATATTCGAGCAGGAAGATTGCAGGTTGGGTTCCTGCCCGGATCACCAGCGGTCTTCATGGTGGGAGCCTTACAGTGGCGGAGAGGTCTGAGTGGCGTGACTAGACAGTGTCGCCAGAATCAATACTCACCAAAGTGTGCTCTTCACGGGATCCCTTGGGCAAAGTGAAAGCGGAGAGACAAAGCGTGGTTCGCCTAACTAGCGAGTGACTGAAGACAATGGTTAACAGAGTTTCTTTCCGAGCAAGCTGGCAAGGAGTTGTGTGGTAGACACGAGGATACTCGTTGATAAATTGGCCGGATAGTGCATTGTCTTATTTAAACAATTTTTTTGGTGAGAAAATGTTGCAGAAAAGGAGCGAAATTGAATTGCTAATGGAAGCAATGACTAAAATTGGATCACAAACAATCAGTAGCATCGTTAGACCCGTATGAATCACGTCTATTCCGTGTAGAACTTCTCCAACTTGAAATATATAAACAATTTTTTTTTTAAATTTTCAACGAAAACACTGATACAATTATGGAACTCAGTTGCACTGAAGAAAGTATATTCCAGGTGTGGTTTGAATTAA
This sequence comes from Madathamugadia hiepei, assembly GCA_013365335.1. NCBI lineage: Eukaryota > Metazoa > Nematoda > Chromadorea > Rhabditida > Onchocercidae > Madathamugadia > Madathamugadia hiepei. The sequence continues at coordinate 1,418 of JABVXS010001680.1, read as the reverse complement.
TTGCTGGAATGGAGAAGAAATGTTAATTGAACCTATCTGCCACAGAAATGACATGTCTCATGGAGGTATTGTTGATTGGAATTTGTATTCCTTAAATATATTTTAATTCATATCCATTTCAATACATTCACTTTTTAGGATTTTGCATTTTTGAATAATTTTACAAATTTTACAATTATTAATTAGAACAGATGCTGAACTTCATGTACATCAGTTACCAATCGATTCTGGCAAAATTTTCACGAAAAAAATCTTTCGTATGAACTGATTTGTCCAGCAATGACATGTGGAGAATGCATAGGATAGGGTAAACAGCTCAGGTGTGATCAATAACCTCTGTTTTGCTTGAATAAAAGTTATTGCTGCAATTAATTAATTAAATAATTTAGTAAAACAATAATGCGATAGTTTTGAGTTATTCATAACTTCTGGATGAATGAAAATTCTCGTGAATTATCTTTGGTTGTGTGTCAACCTCTGTCGTCTCAGGTATTCTCTTCCTTGCCTCGCTTTATTTAAGCATTATTTGCAACTGTAATATCACACTTACTACTGGAATAAAATAAAATAGAAGTATCTGTTAACTTAAAAGCTTTTTCCAGATTAAAATTTAAAATTTTAAAGAACGATGGATCTTTCGATTAATTATTTGACCAATTTAGCTTCATTTCTTAGAATTTTTTAAACTACTAATGTAAGGAAATTTTGAGAAAAATTCCACCTTTATGCTTCTATTATTCAGTAATTATTCATTCGCTTATCATCCGATACTTCGCCGAATTCTTCAAAATGAAACAATGAAATTTACAAACAAATCATGAAGAAATTTGATAATTTTGTTTTAAAAAATGGTATTAAGCAACAAAAAAAAAAACACATGGAACAACATATATGTCTAAATTTCGAAGTCAATGACACTTTTAAAAAATCTTTCCAAGCAGTGAAATGTAAAATGTCACAGATTTCAATAATTTCATAAACCCTCGTATTTCACTAAGTAATACAATTTTTACTCATCTTGAAACTGCCAATTTTCAATTGTAAATCTATATTAAAGCGAATTTAAAATACTCACAAATCTGCTCGAAAAAATCCAAGCAATTAAGAAAAATAAATTTAGACCAGCGGTTCTCAACCTGGGGATCGATTGAGCCTCCATCGGGGGGTGGCCAACTGGTCACCTGCAACAACCACCCTCCGCTCCAGGACCCTTTGGGCGCCTTTCCTCGCGTTCTCTGGGCACCTAGCGAGTACACCTCTTGCCAAAGCATCCAGTCTACCGGCAAAAGCAGCAAGGCAGTAGCGTCAGCAGCAGGTAGGTAGGTGTTTCGAGTGAAGGGAAAGTAGGTGGTGGCAGCAAAACAAGGCTTCCTTCAGTCGGGGGGGGGGGGGGGTGGGGGGGTTAAATGGGGGTAAAA
>JABVXS010001679.1:0-12766 GCA_013365335.1 Madathamugadia hiepei | reverse complement strand
TTATTCCAGTTTGGGAGAATTTATGAAAATTTGGTAATTGATTTGTAAGTCACTTTAGTCTTTTTATTTTATAACAAGCAAATATGACCGTTTATCTCTTGCAATTACAGTAACCGCTCTACAGCTACAATATTTGTTTTTCGTATTTGGAAGTATTTTTTGGAAGGCTAATAATTAATTTGAAATGTATTAAAAATGCAAAAAATTTATTTTGAAATTTTATTTATCGAATAAAAGCAATCCCTGTTTTGACTATTTTAATTAATGAAAAAAATTTTACATTTGTGTATTATGTTCATAAGCAAACAAACAGAAAGAAAAAGTATTAAAACTTATTTCAAAAAAGAAAAATTTTTATGACTTATTCAAAAAAAATTAATGAATTTTTCGTAAATTTATTTTTCGTCATTGTTGTATATCCGCCATATCCGCTGTAAGTGCTTCCACAATACATGGATCATTCTTCGAGCCTTGCTTAAATTCTTCACGTGTTAATTTACCATCAAAATTCTGCAAAGTTTTTTTTCCTTTTTATTATTTTTAAAAAGATCATTTCTTTTTTTTAAATTGAAATAAATGTTATTTCTAAAACAATAAAAATGGAATATTTCTTCCGAAAAAATTTTTTCGATTTACAGAAATTTTTGCTAAAATGAAGAATTGAAAAATTCTTAATAAAATTTTATTAAAAAAAAGTGGTCGTTTTTGGATAATTATTGAAACGTTACAAACATTGTCCATTTTTGAGAAGATTTTAGCAACTCGTTTCTTGGGAGTATCCTCATCGGTTGGTAATTCGAGAATATCACCGACCATTGAGTGTATTGCTTCAACAATACCACCCATTTCATCTTTTGTTATATATCCATCATTATCAATATCATAAAGTGAAAAAGCCCCTAAATTAACTAGTTAATTAGTCATCAGCCAATTAATTAATTAATCATGATGGTTAAAAAATAAATTAATTTGTAAGATATAATCATTTTAAATCACATTAATCATGTAAAATGCTTCTCTTAGAAAAATAAAAAAATTTTTAAAAATTCCCAAAAAAAATACAAATGACAATTTAAACTTACAGTCCAATTTTTCATCAATTGTACCTCGCGATGTAATCGATAATGCTGTAATAAATTCTTGAAATGATATATAGCCATCCTGGAAAATATTCTGCTTCATTCACTTCACACGGATAACATTCATCCAACTGATAACAAACCGATGATGATAACCAGTCGGCAGTGGAGCGTAACAAAATTATGAAAATTTCGATGAAAAATTCCAAGCCCATGGCTTTTGATATTATTTTAAGGCATGGCATTCGTGCCTAATTTTGGGATGGTGCCAAGATGATGTTAAATTTTTATTTTCGTCAAAAAATTAAATCAATAATAAAAATCGAATATTTAAAAAAAAAAAACTTGGTTCATCCGATTACAATGGACCAAATTAACATTTAGTGATAACATTGATCAGTTGATAAACTTCAGCCTACAGTACTGCAAGTGTTTAATATGTAGATTATTTGAAATTTTAATATTTGGAAATTTAATTTTTATTTTTACAACAATTCATTGTTGAAATTAAAATTTGGGTATGATAAATCAAGTATATTATACATTAATTAACGATAATTATTAATTAAAAAAGAAACTAACTTTATTACTGTCAAAGACATTAAACACAAATGTTGCAAATTTTGTTGGATCACCGTTTGGGAAGAATCGTTCGTAAATTTTATGGAATTCGTCCATCCCTAATACACCGGCCGGATAATCCTCAATGAAATCCTTGTACCATTTTCGTAATTCTTTTCTAGTAACTGTAAATTTCGTTGATTATTCAAAATGTTGTTTCGAAAATTCTTCCAAATAAAAATGAGTAATTGATTAAAAGAAGGAGTGCTTATCATTGGATCAATTCATTCTCGAGAATTCTTAACAAATTTTTAGTTTTCAAAATGAAAATAAAATACCATAAAATTTTAAATTGAACACATTTATATTTAACAATTTATTTGCTTAGTTTTTTAAAAAAATCATGATAATGACAAAACAAACAACAATTTCAAATTCTTGTCGAATAGAAAGCACTCGAAAATCTATTGTAAATTTTTGACTCAAAAAACGAATCGTAGAATTTGTTTTTTTTTTTTACTTAAAAACAGAAATTTTGAATCCAAATTTTTGAATATCGAAACAAAAAGGAAGTAATAAAACGAACAATATGTTTTGCCTTCCAATTCCAGGAAATCGTTCTTCGAAATTTTCCGGCACTTTTTCATCCGTTTTTTTTCGTTCTTCTGTTTACTTCCGTTAACGCCCATTCCAAAAACGTTTTTTCTTTTTTTTTATTTTCAGGTGAAAAAATTGTTTTTTCTCAACGATATTTTTTGAAAAGAATAAAATTTGTCAAATTTAAAATTTTAGTAAACGGAATGAATGGATGAATTTACGGATCAGGCAGTTTCATGTAAATATCGAACAGTTTTCGTAATAGTTTCCTGGAAAATTTTTCTTCTCATAAACAGATATACTGCAAATACAAATTTAGCAGAAATTTACATTTAAGAATTAAATAATTCCAAACTTGAAAAGAAGGCCGCAAAGTTGAAAGTTCGGTTTTTTTTGTTTTCTGAATGTGTAGAATTTTGCTTTTCTGGAAGTAATTTAAATAAGTTTTACATTTTTCGTTTTTGATATAATCTGATTAACAGTTGTGGAGAATTTTGTTAATATTTAGTTATGCATGGCTTTCAATAATTTTCAGGTTTGATCGAAAGTTTTCTGCAAAATTACTGTGAAAATTGCAGTCATTAACTTTGTGACCTTAAAGTATAACTTCTGAGCATAGCTTGCGACCTTTGCAAGAAAAGACGAAAATATTCCGTGAAAATAATCAAATTGAAAATTATCTATAGAATTACCATAATTAAAAGTATATTTATTTGTATTTAAATATTCATTCCAGAAGGATTATGGCAAATTCATGCTCAATTCATTTTCAAATATATAATTACGAATGTCAAATATATAATTATGAATGTCAAATTTCATAATTCATTATGAATGTTGTGAACGAAAAGTCGAAAACAATTGATACCCATGAAAGAAGCATTTTCTCAAATGTTGATTAAGTATGATTTCAATTTAGCTGAATCATCATTTTTAGGCTACTCTTATGAAATTATTAAGTAAAATTTTCAGTACAACAGAAGCAATGTGGCACAATCACAGTGATCCACCCGAGATTGGTCGCAAAGAATGTCGTTTTTTTTTTCGTGTTCGCAAAATTAAAACCCGTGTCATTGATAAAATTTTTCAATAATGATAGACTAATTTCAAATGATATGAATTGAAAGTTCATGCTTTTAAAAAATTTCAAATTTCACGGAAATTTTACATAATTTTGTATTTTTATTTTTTTGTAAATTTGAAAAGAATTCATTTCCCGGAAGTAATTGCATCGAATATTCCTAACAGTAATGACACTACCTGTTCTATATGAATATATCGAATAATTCTTGCAGTAGATTACCTGTTTAAAGGAAATATCATGAATAACTTATACAGCAATATCACTTATTCCATCAAACTATTTAGAATACTTTAAGCTGATGATTCATTTGATTAGTAACTTGTCCTTCCCAATCATTTGAATAAAATGATTCAAATGGATAAAGGAAATCAAATTAGTGATAAATTAATTACTTCATCACACTGCCATATAATGTTTGAAGCATGGAAATATTAATTTGAAAAAGTAAAAATCGATAAAATTCCACACAACGATCAATTTTTCTACGTCCTACATTAATGTGACATTTTGGACTATTGATGTAATACTATTGTTTCGCCACGTGTTCACAAATACAGATTTTTACGTTTCCGCGGTTAATATATAAATTGATTAAACGTAAAATTTTCATTTATTGCGAAATAAGTTTGATTGCATTTGTTTGTTTCTGCCAGCAGCGTAGATATACCAATATATAAATGAAATGGGAAATGTAAAATAATTAATTGAATGACTGAATGATTGCTTGTTAATGAAGTGGATGAACGAAATGTTTTGAACTATCGAGATTTCTCTACTTTATACATCAGAGATCAACAATAATTATCATTCAACTAATTACAGGAATTAGTTATGACGTAATGGTTCATTGTTTACTAAACAATTTTGTCGATATCTGATGTATCTGAGATAAACTATAGAAATGTACTGACAAATCTAAAACTGAGCAAGTGAAAAATATTTGGAATGTTTGATTGAATCATTTAATAATTGCTAGTAAAAAATAAAAATCCATCGTTTAAATTTTACAGTTTCCTCTTGATTATTTCAATACTCCCAAGTTTCAATTTTCTTTTGACAAATTAAAATTTTTTACGAGTTATATTATTGCCACTGACTCGCTGGTAAAATAATTAACTGTAAATTAATTAATTAAAAATTGAAACCCGTGAAAAACAAAATTCCGTGAAAAATTATGTCTGGAATAATTGCATTTATTTATGAAAAAATGATTAATTAATTTTCAATATTCACATTTTTTTTCTTAATTCAAACTTTCGCTGCAAATTTATTATGATTTTTATGGAATGGAAAGCTAATTTTTGCTTAAATTTTAATCAATCTGAACAAATCATTTTCCTGAATTAAAAAAAAATTCTGATTGTATACTGTATTTGTGTTAACCTAAAGAATTCTTTCACTCTTTCTAAAAGTAACAAAATACCTAAGCGAGCATTAATTTAACCAGAAATTATTCTCGTTCTTTATAAACGCATTTCCTTATTTTACCTTCTGAAAATTACCTTATAGTATGAATTAACAAATACTTGAAGTAGCAGTGGCAAACTGTCACGAAAAATTGTTACTTCAAAAGAAGACTTTTTTTTGAAAATAATGAAAAAATTTTTTTGAAGTATTTCATTTGATTGATTTTATTCCACTCATTTATCACTAAAACTAATTTATACCTCTTACATCATCAAGTCAATCTGTGCTTCTATAAATAACCATTCATTTTAGTGATCAAATTACCTTGCTGATCTATGATTATGCTTCGGCAAACATCCATTAAAGATTATTGTTATCATAAATAAATGACAATTCATTAATTATCATGAAAATCATTTAATTATAATTATATTTGTTATAAACGAAGAGTTTCCAGATATTTTAGCATTGCTGGAAAGTTGAAATTCAATTTTTGATTTTTTTTTAAATGAAAAAATCATTGATTTATACTTTAATATTTGTATCGATCGTGAACGGCCAGTTCACGACGACAGATCTTAGCGACGGGTCGGTCGGGCAAATCTAGTCGCAGTCGCATGAATGCTAAGGCGTACTCCAACGATGGCGTGCATGGACAAGACCTGGCATATGCGAATCATGATGAGCAAGGGTTTCTGGCTTATGGGCAAAGCACAGAACTGTGAAGTGTGGAGACGACGCTTCACATTAGCGGACCCTACAACCACGAGGGACAAACGCTAAGAAGAAAAATCAGTTGAGATAGCATATGATAGTAATTCATCGCAAAGATGTATTTGGTCTTGAAATGTTGAGCCCTTAAAACTGGAACTTTATCAAGACACTCATAATCTTTCATAAAAAATCTCAAGACCGGAGAAAACGGCTGTACTTTTCAACCTTGGCAAGGTATAAATCTAGATAAAAGCGTGCTCGATAAATTTTGCAGCTAGTTTTTAAAATGAGTACCCAAGTACTGACTCACTTTGATAACCGAGCAAATTAAAATGTAATGAGACACAAATCAAGCGTAAAACCTTGAAAAATTGCACAACCTTGACCAAAAAACAGGTATCAAACAAGAATATCAACAAGAGCAACATTTGATAACGGAAATCTCTGAATAAAACACCTGAAATAATGAAATCATCACGAAATTTCTGTTGCATGAGTAATCTTTCCAAGAATCCAAAAATAAGCGGGGAGTAAACGTAGAAGCACAATAACAAACAAGATAGAAGACACTCATGCAACAGAAAAATTACTTCCCAACGAGAACTTACCATTTTCTGAAGATTTTTAAGGTAAGCTTACCGATAACCGTAAAAAATTCGCCACAGGAAGTTAAAAAAGTGGTCTTACACTTCGAAATTACGAAAATTTAAAAAAATATTAAAATTGCAGTGATTACAATTAACTCTATGAGTTTCCAACATATTTCTCAAAAAGTTGTGCTTTCTTCCTTTCCAAAATAAGATTTTCGATTTCTTTTTGTGATGGCACGACAACATGTTGGATAAATGTTTTCTTTCCATCATCACCAATCAGGACTGACTGTTTCGTGTCGATTTCTTCATTATCAGAACCCTGAACAAAGAATAAAAATTAGCCAAGCAATAGCACAAGATTCGTAAAAAAGTAAAATTTAACATGAGATTCCGGATCATATCCGTCATTAAAAAAAAGCCAAGATCGATAGTTTTATAATGTAAATAACCGTAAAAAAAATTTCAAATATGACTGACGCATGGATAACTTACATCATCAATTTTGTATATATCAGTATCTTCATCGAATGCCTTTCTTGCTTTGAACCCATCTTTATTTCCTTCCCATTCCTGAAAAACTTTTTTTAAAAAAAAATTTCGATGTTTCCAAAAAATATTGGCAGAAGAAACAAAACTTTTGCAGACCTTTTCGAGTTTTAAATGAGCTTTGATTTCAGCATCCAATTCAAGCGGTACCAGTAAACCATCGTCATCATCCATATAACCATAATAATCAGCATCCAAAAATTTGATTAATTCCATACGATTTTTTCGTGTTTCATCGATCCCAACTTTTTCAAAAAGTTCTCGAACACCAGGTAAATCTTTCGCAGCTCCAAAATATTTGTAACCTCTATTACCAGCCACTTCACGTCCTTCGCGATCCAACTCCCTCGGGGCTACTTTTCTGCAAAGTAGCGGCCAATTACTAGCATGCGACCATTTCATTTCTAACCAAAACGAAAAAGCATAATTTCTGACATTCATTTGTAAAAAAATGAATGTACCTGTAATCTTGCCCTCCGAGCTCTTTAATTCTCGTTTCCCAAGCGTATTTTACTCGCAGCAGTTTGTTAATTTCATCATTCAAATCTCGAATTTTAAATTCACCCAAGCCCGGATTCTGTATCAATGCTATTTTCTTCGCAATTTCCATTGTTACCTGCTTCCTATATCGTTCTGCATCATCTGTAAAGCAGGAATAAAACAAATTAATGAAATCTAGCTATTTTTGAGAACCTTACAGTTTCATTGCTTACTCAGCGTGTTGCATTCATTCACATCCTTTGGTCGTTTTGCAACTGGACCCTTCTCCTCTTCTTCTTTCATTCGTCGCCATCTGGCTAAAGCTGTCATCGCTTTTTCGGCATTTCGAGCCTTAATAATAATTGCATTAGTTAGTTATTTTATTTCAAAATGTTCTCAACATTTTCAATAACAACCTATTTCAGATGGAGGATTATGTTTCACTATAACATCATTACTGGAAATACAAAATGCACTTATATGAAGGAAAAATTTTTAACGAAAGGACGATAAGAAAGAAATGTTAAAAATATTTAGATGTCGCAAAACAAAAATTTTAAAACCACTCGATATGAAGACAATAGTAGAATGCTTACCATTATTGAATGAAAATGGAAAAATTCGCGCAATCTGAAAAAAAATTCCTCAAAATCAACTGCTGAAGTGAAATAGAAAAGTTTAAATCATGAAAAGAAATGACGGTAACCATATCAACCAAATACAAGACAAAAGCCCTAACAATGCAACACGTGCACATGCATTGGCTTATTATGTATTTTACCTAAACCTTCACCACTCACGTCATCACCGACTGAAAATATTGACCAGGTGGAAAATAACAAACATTAATGTGTGATGAATCATCCATACCAAGCTGGATGATTTTCAGAAGTAATCAAATAATATTCCAGTAAAAAAAAAAAACCCCAGTGCTAAAAGTTTCAGTATTATTCAAACACATTTATTATCCTGCAATAAAAATATGTAGTGTAGCTTTAAAGTTTTTAACTCGTAAGACCAAGTGAAATAGAGTGGATCATTTTTATACAAAAACAAAAGAACATAAATGTAAAATTATGTGACCACATGGAAAACAGCACATCATTTAACAAATGGGTTCTTGAAACATAAAAATAAGAGTAATTATGTCACTTGAAAATTTAAAGAACTTTAGGCGTTTTCTAAATCAAAAGTCAGATTCACCAGTCGCCGTTTTGTCTGTTCATTTAGAACTCGTTTTATCCACTCATTTTAACACTTTATCTTCCAGAGGTGTAATGACGAGAAAATTTTACACTGCGGTAAAGAAATTTATAGAAAACTGATCGTCCTCAGTTCAAAATTTTCGAAATATGAAAATGTAATTGAGAACGAAAATGCTACGATGGATATCGGCGATAACAAGGTTGGAGTTCCAAAAAACAACGCTCCAAAGAAGAGGACCCTGCACCCAAGTGGGACAAACGCTAACATGAAAAAGAAAATGAAGTGTATTTGAGAAAAAAAATAATCCGCATTTCAGTTGCTCTAGAATTTTTTCATAAATTGAGCGTAAAGAAACGCATTAGCAACAAAACAATAGGAGACCCAATTTACAATAATCTTCGACAGTTTACTAAATTCGGCGCTCCTACTGATCAGTTTGGCTGTCAGTGTCATCTTCATTATAAATATTGTCAGCCATCTGCCAAATTTGCATAATATTATCTTCTGATACTGAGCATACAACCCATGGTTCGTTGGGATTCCACGAAAAATCTGAGATCTGAAAAACTTATTTCGAGAATATATGGAGTGAAAACTGATTACTGGCAAACTGATGAAAATCAGAATAGATTACCATGCTCTTGCATTATCAACAGTAGAATTACCTGACAACTTCTAACTAATTTATTATAAGGTTCGAATAAAAAAAGAACTCTATTTATTCCTAAATACACGACCTTAACTACAAAGCTTTGCAAAACTTTAATTCATCAAAACAGTGTAAGGTTTTAAACGATGCGAAGCAATGTGAACTAAAACCTTCCAGAACTACGATAAATTCCAGTAGTGACGAGAAACTGAGAAAAAATTTGGAATTAGTAGTGATACGCAGTTCTCGAAAAACCAATACCTTGGCGGTATGTCCACCGTGTATGAAAAGCAATTCTGCAGGACCATCCTCAGCATCCTCCGGCGATTGTTCTTCACCTATTTTACTTAAATCCCAAACATGAAGTCGTCGATCCGTGCCAGAGGATGCCAGAATTGTTTCGTTGTGTGGCGACCACTGGACTTGGAAAATTTCATCCTTGTGCGACTCGAACGAATGCAATTTCAATTTCAGATTTCGTAAATCCCACAGAGCTACTGTCTGAAGAATAAAAATTTAGCAATAAATATTGATGCAATGAACAGCATGATTGTTTGCAGCAACGAGCACTAATGATTGATTTGGTAATTAGACGTACGAGTAAATGATATCTAAGATATAAATTTAATTTCGTACTGGAATAGGTTTTGCCTTTGACTAAAGTGAAGTAAGATCGATAAACAGGAATAAGATAGGAAAAAAGAGAACCTTGTCAGCTGAGCCGGTAGCCAAAATAAATTCCGAATATGGATTGAAGGACAAGCAGTTTACTTCAGCAGAATGAGCATCAACAGTGTGATTCGGTTTATTCGAGCTGTTTGTACGAGTATCCCAAATCATCAGCTTCCGATCATCACCTACTGAACCAAACACTGCTTCATGCAGAACATGCCAGGCGACATCCTCCACAACAGCATTATGTCCGTTGAAAATCTTCAATAGCAAAGGATGTTCTATTCGATCTAATGTTGTTATATGCAAGCTGAATTCCATGAAAAACATTTTATAAAAGTAAACATAAAAATTTGCTTTCAGACTGACGAATGACCAATGCTCTATCGATGACTTGGAGATTTATTCAAAATTTAGCAGAAAAAAAACTAATTATGCAACTGGCGTACACATTTTCAATTCTAACACACCTGGAGTGATTAAAACGCAAATTCAGACAACTATAGCCTGAAAACGATTTTCGACTCAAACATAGCTCAATATCTTTGTAAAAATCACTTACTGTTTTTGCATCAAGAAAACTTGATTGAGCAGTCGCTGCCTGAACATCCCATAGACAAACAGTCATGTCGTCCGAAGCAGAAAGCAAATGACCAGGTAAGTTCGGATTCCACGACAGTCCATATCCTCAAAGAATAATAATGCTTTAGCGCTGAATGGAACAGAATGAAAATTTAGAAAAAAAGATATGAAGAAAAGCAAGTAACCTTCTTTGGTATGACCACGTAAACGTAACTGTGGCTTGCAAACATTGTCGGAAGGATTCGGTAGCGATGGATGTTTTGTGTAATCGAAAATGAAGACCTGAACAATATTCACTCAAAACTTACAGCTCAGAGAGTAAAGAACAGTGACAGCCAACAATTTAATCGATTTGCATGAACCCTAACGGAAAGAAAAAAAAGAAAACATTTTTTACAAAGCAAAAAAGTGAAAAATACAGAGAAATGAACGAAAATACCTCGCTGTTTGGTGATTTGGTGGCCAATAAAACTGGATTTTGTGGCATGTAACGTGCACGATTCACTTCGCCTTCGTGATTCATCTTAATTTCAACATCAATCTTCCCTGTTATCGAACCAAACCCCCCAAATTCTGCAATGAAACTATTTTGAAAAACCTCATAAATTCTAAATTTTGAAGTCAGCTAAAATTATTTATGAATTACCTCCTTTTTCGGTATCATATTTCGAAGCATCAAATTGCGCATCATCAGTGGGCAACAGTAGTTTTGCTATAACTAAATGATTCTGTTCATCCGAAGTATGAGTGCCTAGGATGAGACGATGAGTTGTGTAATCGCTTCCTTCTACCCTGTAGAATAATATGCTCAACTGTGAAGAAACGCTCAATCGGTTATAGTATCAAAAGAAAGAATCAATAAATCATACCTTTGCACGTCAGGGAGCCACTGTACCGTCAAACTTGGCCATTCAAGCGCATGTGTCATCACCTTAAAAATTTTCGGAAATGTAACTTTTTCATTTTTTACATTTTCTAAAAACTTGAAGAACTTGGAAATAATTTCACTAAATTTCTAAGAAAGAACTGAAAACGCGAGAAACTAAAAATTATACCATATCATAGAGAAATGGTGTATTTTTTTTCCATATTTTGTATTCTTCATTAATAAGCCGTTCTTCGTAGCCCTCTTCAGCCATTTGTTAATGTGCTGAAATCAGCAAATGCTTCAAAGCTTTTCTAATAACATTTTTACGATTCTCAAATACCAATAAAAGGGTGTATTTTGCTCGAAATCATTTATCATAAAAAAGATAAACGCAGGTCGTTAAAGAGAGAAGAGGACTTTAAAAAAAAAAAAACTAAATAAAAGGATATGAATTATAACTAAACAATGAAGTTGTGGAGTAAAAAGTGTACGTTAGCTTGAATGAGGTAAGATTCATGAGGAGATCCACTATTTCTAACACATTCAAGGTTGTTACAATAAGTATAGCCACGCTATTTACTGTATCTGCCATTCTTTTGGCTCTATTTCTTTACGAACACATAACCCCTAAAATTGGGTCCATGAACATAACTTAGTTATTTTGCAACATTTAATTTTATCATAATTTGATTTAGATTTGAAAATTGAACAAGCACATGACAGTAGTATGAACAACAGGTAATGACTATTTATTATAATCACTGAAAATAATTGAAAGTGTTTTGTTAACAATGCAAGAAAGCATGAAACACACAGTTATGGTTAGCCTAGAAACAAAAAGGAATGTAATGAGACGGATAAGGTAGCTCAGCAACCATAAAGAAGTGTAATATTTGGCCTAACAATAATATTACAAAAAAAATGCACCATCATCCATACCACTACACCAATCCCGCCACGGGATTAGAATCCCTTTTTGAAAAATATTAAAATTCGTGCAATCAATAAATACAGTGAATGAGAAAAATAGACTCGCTATGAAACTTTAAATGTCTCATACCTAAATGATGTTGAACTTAAAAAATGTTATGACATATTTAGATGAAACATCTACAAATATAATGTAAAATTTTACACCAATTGGTTTATTTGATTAATCTTTCACGAATAAAATAGCTTTGTATATATATACTATTTATTCTGAAGGATATTTAATTAAAAACCAAATAATGCAAAACTTGTGTATTTGGATAGTGTTACTGCTATTTTTAGGCTACCAATAATTATATGTTTTATTTAATAAAATGGACCCTACTATATGCAGACGATGTCCTGCTAGCCGTAGCGAATAAATCCAAACTCGAACAACAAGTACTGAACGGTATAATCGCATCAAGGAGTTCAGATTGCAGCTAAATATCAAGAAGACTCTATACATTCTAATGAGCAAAGTACGATCCAAATCAATGGAGTCAATCTGACAAGATATCAGCTTCAAATACCTTGTTCAACAATATCAATGGCGGTCGCATGGACGTAGAAATCAACGCGAGAATAGCTGCCGACTGGATGAAATGGCGAAGTACAACAGGTGTCGCCGAAATGGCGATGATAGAATCAAAAGGTCAAGGTCAACAGGCGCCAAACATGCTTATTATGCTCTCCTGCTTGACTACAAGTCAAACACGATGTGTCGCCATCCATTGGCGTGGGCCAATCAGATGGCGA
>JABVXS010001678.1:0-12775 GCA_013365335.1 Madathamugadia hiepei | reverse complement strand
CCCCCCCCCCCCCCCCCCCCCCCCCCCCCCCCCCCAAAAAAACCAATCAACGTGTTTAGATTTGTCGTGGAAGAACTAAAATTGATGAAGAAATGATAGAATTAATTAATTAACTAGCTAAGGTTAACATTAAGATTTTTATCTTGCAAACAATTAGCGAATTCGCAGTGCAATAGATGTCGAGAGATTGTGATACAATACACATAGAAGGGTTCAATCTTAAGATGTGCTTATCACCGGGTAACGATAGTCGCAAGAAGGATGGAATGCGACAGTTTCAAATATCTTACTTAGCTCAGCAATCTCAAACAATGGCCGCATGAATAAAGAATTCTACGCAATAAAAATAGCATGTCACCTGGATGAAATGGGCAAAAAAAAAAGTGCAACAACAATCACTTAAGATAAGACGACAAAGTGATCGCTTTCATTATCCAATTTGCTAACAATTAGGGAAATGAAACACAACAACAACTTGCATCTATGGAGGAGCCGAACGCACGAACACCATGCTGCACAGTAGTGGACGCTTGCACAGTAATGTGGACCCTTGCAACCTAACAGTGCAAACGCTAAAGGAAAAATGAATCTTTTCAGCAATCAAATTGTCCACTGATCTATCTCGTTTTTAATTAAATTATAATTTAGCTATACAACATAATGTGTAGTAACCTTGTAGGGATGGTCGATTCAACAAGTACAAAATAGATGGTTCAATGAAATGTGTTTGAAAAGTAAAAAATCAATTTGAAAATTCAAAAAACAAAAAAAACAAAAAAACAGAAAAACAACTACTATCGATGAAGTAGTAAAAGGATAGATGAAAAATTAATTAGTCCAATTAGTTTTTTTTTTCTCTTAGGAAAAAATGATTCAGAATTTAAGATGGATTCATTTTAATAACAAATAAAAAATCGTAAGAAACTAGCAGCAATATTTAAAACATTCCAACAAATTCATCAGGCTATCAAAAATATATTACGAAATAATGAAGCAGGTAAAAAAATTAATTTGCAATTTTAAAAAAGAATTTCAATTCAAAATTTTGAACAAATTTCATCTATAAAACGATGAATTAACAATGACTTCTTTTTCCTAAATGTTTCCTTTGTTTTTTTTTTCAATATTTTTAATTAAGTAAATTATGTAATAACAAATCAAAAGCATTATTAAAAAAAAAAAAAAAAAAAAGGAAAATCATCAGTATACCTGAGTAGTTAATGAATTGTACGGTGCGAGAAGTTTTAAATAAAATTTTATTTCCGCTTTAAAATTATTAGGCAAACTTTCACC
Organism: Madathamugadia hiepei; assembly: GCA_013365335.1. Lineage (NCBI taxonomy): Eukaryota > Metazoa > Nematoda > Chromadorea > Rhabditida > Onchocercidae > Madathamugadia > Madathamugadia hiepei. The sequence goes on along the minus strand of JABVXS010001678.1, from coordinate 11,482 downwards.
ATCTTCGTGTAAAATTTCAATTTCCATTATGTTAGACATCTTTGCCAAAATAATTTGTTTATTTAAGCGATTGATTAAAAAAAAAAAAAAAAAAAAACAACAAAATACAATTTGTTGTTGTTTTTTTTTTTTTTTTGTTGGTTAGATGAATGAATGCGGTAAATTTACCGCAAAACCGGTTACTGTAAGAACAATGAGGATGAATTATAATATTATCAATGATTATTACAGTATTTAAATCATTTTAAAAAAAAATTTTGTTTTTTTTTTCATTGAATTTTCATTTTTAATTTTTTGCATAAAATTTAACAAAAAAAAAAATATTATTAAAATATTTAAATTGTTTTTTTTTTTTCGCTCACTTCATTGTATTTTTGTGATTTTTACATTTTTATTTGCGTAATATTTTATTGAAGGAAAAAAAATTATTGATTGACGAGAAAGTGAGAAAAAATAGATAATTATTAATTAACTTGCAAGAAGTACTGGAATTATTTTGACCTTGTCATGCTTATATCGCCATTTTAGCGACACTCTCGACTCGGGAAAGTAACAAACGTTTCACAACAATTCAACTTCAATGCATTTTTCTTTTCTTTTTTTTTTTTTTTTATAAATTATGAAAAATAAAAATAGTGCCAAATTATTTAAATCAATGAGCGATCATCGATCGCTTCATTAACGTGGGTTTTTTTTTTTTGGCGATTATACATTTTTATCAAGAATGAAATACAACAGTTTCAAATACCTTGGCTGGCTCAACAATCTCCAACAATGGCCGTATGAAAGAAGAAATATACGCCAGCTGGATGAAATGGGCAGGAAGTAATCACCCTGAGTCCAAAACAAAAATAACAAGGGAAATGGAAGACAACAACAACAACAACAACAACAACAACAACAACAACAACAACAACAAGGACAACTGCAGCAACCACTAAAACAACAACAGTACTACTAATATTGCTGTAACTTTACTTCAACAAAAAAAAACTATTCGAGAAACAAGGAGGAATTGATATGTTGCAAGTGATCAAATTGATTGCCCATTCATAGAACAAATATTTTTCAGGCTAGACCAGCAGAAGGATTCATTTGCACACAGGATCTTTTTGAATGCAACTGATGAGCTTTCGACCCACTCAGAATTGTATGCAAGTACTACTAATGTCATGCTCCTTTGTCTGTATCTATGCTTCTATGTGGTGGTTTACCGTCTTTACAGCTTCGTAACACCGTAATAAAGGAAGGCGTAATGCTTCTTTGATTTCTTTAATGTTTGGTCAATCGATGTCAGCAATGCACGCTGTAAACAATGATCCTTAACATTCTGGACCATCGTGTACTTCCGGTTCATGGATTCATGAACTTTAACCAACTAAGGTCAAGTTTTTTTTTTCTTTTCCTGCGGAGTATTGTGATTGCTTAATGGGATTAGTTTCTAAACATTTGTTGAGTGTAGCATGTATAATTTTGTGACAACTAATGTGCTGTAATCATTTGTAACTGTGGTCATCAAATTGTTGGTGAGGTTTAATCATTCAAGTTTCAAATCCTATGTGTTCGATTAATTTGATAATCAATCCGTCAATAAATAAATTCATTTCTCCACTTTTTCACTTACATTACGTCACTTCATTGCCAAGAACTTTGACGACACAAACAAAAACCACGAAAACAACAGTTGCTACTTTAACAAAATAACCACAACCGCAACAAAAACAACAACTGCTATTTTTAATAGTATTACGAATACCGCTAACACTAATGCTATTTCGGCACAACAGCTACTACTACTGTTATTACTAAAATAACTGTCACTTTGACGTTTAGTTTTTGGAGATCAAAAAATCTTAAAAGTGCAATTAACTGAAATTACACGAGCAATACTACTAAAAATAAATGTTGAAACAGAAGTTATCTTTGGTATTCTACTAGTATTAGCAGCAGTTAGAAGCTGTTAGAAATTCAAACGAAAACGGAAATTATTACTTTTCCATGATTTTTAAAAAATTAATCTCAAGTAGCAAAAATTTATACGAAAAGTAATTTTAACTTTTGTTTAATTAGCAATCAAACTTTTACAAAGAAAACAGTAAAATTTTTATCGTTCATTCAATTTGCAACGAAAATGAAATGAGTCAAAAAGAAATAATGAAAATTGAAAATTAATGAAATCGAAAAACAAAATTTCGAAAAGAGCCAAAAACAAAACTTACTCCTTTCTGATGGTCTAGGTCGTTTTGTGACCGGTTCCAGTTCGGATAATGGATCAAATGCTAAGCTACTTTCCAGATAACGTGAATCATACTCATCCGGTCCAATAAATAATGCTGCACGTTTGCTTAAATCACTCATGTGATAAAATTCCGAACGTTCACATGGCTCATGATATTCACCATCGGACTTTTTTCGTCCTAAAACATTTTTTGTCCAATTTTTTTTTTTAATTTTTAAATTGAAATAACAGTATTCTATCAGAAATGTTTAATTTAAAAAAAAGAAGCGAAAATAGTATAATAAAAGCACCCATTGTATTGAAAAAAAAAGAGGAAGATAAAGACTGAGAAGTGTGAAATTATAAATAATTCGTTCAAAAATTCGAAATAAATTTTTTGCAAATTCACATTTACAAATACCAAAGTTAGGAATGTTTGAAAAGTTAACTGCCGAGCAAAAAAAAAAGACATTTTCTATATTTGCTAAAAATTCAAACTAATAAAATCAAATTTGCATTTTATTTTTTGAATTAAAATAAGAATTTAATATTTTGGTAATTAATTTTGATTTTTTTCCGGGTGCTTTTATTATAAGATTATTTCAACTAAATTTTGTTATTATTGAAATCAAAGAAAAGAAAAAAAAAGCAGATGATGTTACGGTAAAAATTCAACACGTATACGAAGCGTTAAAAAATTTTTTAATGACGTAAAAGAAAAAAAAAAAAAAAAACAACGCAAAATATGTATACAAGCAAAATGAAAAAAAAGGGCGCTAAAAGGATGAATAAAAAATGGGACAGGGAAGGTTAAAAAGGACAGAAATTCAAAAAACTTTTTTCAGTTTTTTTTTTTGTTTGATTAAAATAACCTTGAAGCCTGCGTTTTTCATCTCTTCGCGTCTCATGTAGCATTTTTCGGTTAGCACCCTATAAAGCTCTATTTGTACTAGGTTAAAAAAAAACTGGAGTAAAAAAAAAGAACAACAAACATTTTTGCTTCTTTATGTTACACAGTAAGCTTTAGTGGAAATAAAGACAACAAAAAAAAAAAAAACAAAAGAAAATATCAAAGCACATTACGGAAATTTTAATTATTTTTACAAATTAAAAATTTTCATCTCTTTAATATCTGTTCATTTCATAAGTTGCTAAAAATGTTTTCATTGTTTTATTTTTAATGCTTACTATAAATGGCTTATTACTGTTTCCGTATTGTTACCGTTGTTTCGAATTGTTATTGTTTCAGATAATTTGCTGCTGCTGCTTTCTGTTTCGTGTTGTTTTTTACTGTCAATGTGATTGCTACTGTCTGCTTTTATTATCTGCTGTGCTGTTATTGTATATAATTGTAGTTTTCTAATTGTTATTGTTTTTGCTAATCTACCACTGTTGCTTGTTTTTGCCATTGTTCTGCCATAACTCATTGTTATTGTATGCTTTCATTGTTGTTGTTCTTGTTTATTGCTGCTGCTGCTGCTGCTGCTGCTAAATCTTCATCATCCTTTGTTTGTTATACTGTTGCTTATTGTTATGAAAATATAATTGTTGTATTTATTAACACAACAATTATATTTTCAATCTGCACTTTGTCATTTTTCCTATTATTGTTGCTTTTCTTTCCAACGTTCATCTTGTTATTGCTATTGTAGAAATAAATGCATCAACAAGGACAATATGACAAGGCACGAATAGAAGTATCAACAATAACAAGAATTTAAAAAACAGAAAAAAGAAAAAAAGAGACGCAATAGCTAAGCGTATTTTGAAATTTGTTGTAATAGCCAAGAAAATATTTTAATTTGAAAAATTTTTCAACTAAAATTTTAAATTTTGCTTCAAATACAAAAGCAAACAAAGAAAAAAATGAATAAATTCTAGTCGGATATTTTTTGACTAAATTGCCTTTCTGTTTTTTAATTTTTTAAATAAAATAAATTTTTTAACAATTAATTGAAAAAAATTGTAATATTCTTGGCTAAAGCAAACAAAAACATATGCATTTCATTATTATTACTGCGATTATTGAAATTAATTATTAACAATGCCAGTTTGTTTAGTTTTACTTTTCCTTCTTTTTTTTTTTTTTGAAATGCCAATTATCTCAGTTTTTACCTGTTAATTTACGCTTTTGTGCCCTTTTGTCCTCGTCACGTAACTTTCTTTCTGCTCCCTAAGTTAAAAAAAAAGCAGAATATGTTTGTTGTGAAAAAAATTTTTGTTTCCATTCGAACTAATTAATTCCATAAAATTTTTGTCAGCATCATTTTCAAATCAATTACTGAGTGTGAGCAAAGAATTTTTTAAATAATTAAAAAAATGAAGTTTTGAGAATACAAATACCATTACATCATTAATAATTAATATAATTTGAAATGATGAATGAGAAAATTATTGGAAAAAATTTTTAAAATTTTAACTAAGATGAAAAAGACAAAACTGTAACAATGATTTAAGCAAAAAAAATATATTTCTCGTAATAAATTTTTTATTGATAATTAAATGCGATAGTCGTTTGAAATTATGTATGATAATTAATTAATTTAATTTGACAATAAATATTAATTCAAAACAAATTATATGATTATTATATTAAATATTATATATATTTTAATATGCATCACGGTAACTAATTAAAGTGAGCTATGTTAATTAATTAATTCAAATATTTTTCAACATATTTTTGAATGAAGATGAAAAAATTTTTTTAAGAGCAATATGAAAATTTTTTCATTGTAAAAGTATACGGTAAAATTCCAAATGTTACTTTGAATTATTGTTTATTTGATAAATCAAAAATTTAAAAGCTTTAATTTCAATTTTATATTTTGCTTGAAATTGATTGAATATATAGCACAATGTAAAGAATTTAACCTAAATACTGAAAATAAATTTAAAAATAACTTTTAAATTAAAATATATTGAAAATAATTTTTTTTTTTTTGCTTTTAAAATTTATTAAATTTAATGAATTTTGTTGTATTTAATATGAAAAAAAAAAAACTTTCAAATTATTCAACTTCATTAACCAACAAGTTAGCATCAACATCAGCGCATTCTTCAATGCCATTAATGAACAACAAATTTTTTTTGAATTTATGGAAAAGAAGTAAATTAATCAATAAAAATGAACAAAAAAAAAAAAACGCAAAAATTTTTTTTGTAATGAAAGATTTGCTTACTAAATTAATTAATTTTTAAAAAAAAAAAAAATCTTGAATGCAATCATTTTGTAAATAAAAATTTTTTGCAAAAAAATAATATTTCATTTTATCTAGCGAAATTGTTTTTGGTTTAATTGTAGCCAATTAGTTAATTAATTGCTTAGCTTACCTTATCACAGAATACTTTAATTTGACAGTAACCACGATGAAATGGCACATCAGTGCTGTTATTTTCATCATATGTATCAATTTGTATATGAAGCGGTAAACCTTTGACACCTTTTTGATTGCTAAAATCCGTTGATAAACATTGTACTGCAATACTGACCTGAAAAAAAAAAATTTAATTATTTCTTTAAAAAATTTCACGTAAATGAAAAAGTCCGTGTAAATTCGATTAAATTTTAATTTTAATGGAAAAAACAAACAATCATTTCATTTGTGAAATAAATACAATAAATTCAATAAGGAAAAATAGAAATTAAAATAAAAATTGATAATGAATGTTGGGAAAAATTTTTGAATTGAAATCAAATACAAATGGATTATGAACGAAAAAAATTCCTCTTTTAAATTGAATGCAATAAAACAATTCAAATAATTAATAATTTTCTGGAGAATTTCGAATAAATGTTTTTAATCGAATTATTATTAAACAAAAATGGCAAATTAAGTAATTGAAAAAAATTTTGATTATTTCTGTTCTTTTTTTTGGCTATAGTTAAAAAAAAAAGTTCATGTTTTTAATTTATAGTTCATAATTTTAATTTGGTAAATATTCCATTTAAATTAGTTTAATCGCCAAATTTTCTAATAGTATAAGATTTTTGCATGGAAATATTTGTTATACGCTGATAAATTTGATTGCATTGATTTTTTCGCTGATAACATGCAAGTGATAAATCATCGGTTATCAATAAAATCATGTTATCTTTATCATCAATTATAATTGGATTGTGTCGAAACAGCTTCTTTTGCCTTTGCCTACTGATGAATAGTATAGTTATCAGTGGTAATTATGATTATCACAGTTTCAGCTATCAGTAATAATTGCGATTATCGCAGCTTCTGCTATCGTATGTGATAATTGAAATCATCAACGAGAGCTTTTGTTGTCATCGTATGATAATATTTTGCAATCTCTGATCATAATTAAAATTATCAGCATTTTTGTGATCGTAATTGAAATTATTTAACAAAATCTTCTGCAATCAGCGGTACGGTGATAATGAAATTTAAAAGCAATAACCTCTGTTATTACTGTATAGTGATAGTTTGCGATACTGCAGTAATAATTAGTAATAATCAAGATTGTCAAAGATATCATTGTTTAGTGACAATGTTACTATTCATCAATGATCACTTGTGAAGTTTAAACATATCAACAAACCTTAACATTTGATTGTTCTGTTGGATTCCAATAAAATTGTACCGCATTATGGGCAATTTCTTCAATTTGTCCAATCATACCGGAACTATTTTTAGCATCAATTTCAAGAATTCGTTGTTTCACCGAATGCTGCCTTGAATGCCAAAATTGCCAGGTTTTAATTTCCTCCTCATAAGTTTTATCCTCACGAAAAACAATCATCAATTGACTCTGCAAGAAAAAGCAGTTGGAAAATTTGAAACTTTTCAAAAAAAAAAGGATTAAAGAAAAAAAATTTTTCTGCTCAAAAATTCAACAATTTGAAAACAAATAAAAATTCATTTAAAATTGTTGGTTGAGAAAACTTTGGAGCTTACATTTTTTTTTCTGGCACATATATTTTTACCGTCATATTTGTTTGGGAAGAATTACATTATTAATTAAATTTACGGTACGGTATAGCAATAAATTGAGTTTCATGTGGTATCGACTGATGTTGCAGTTCCATGTTGCAATACGGTAGTGGATAAGGTTTTTTTTTTGTGCTATTAAGTTAGATTTCTAGCAGCAGTAGTAGTCACTATTATGCAGTAACTAGTAGTAATTCCAGTACACACTAATACTGTAACTTAATGGTATCAGTGAGTTGTGCTACCAAAATTTGGTACTGATACTACTGGTATTACTGGTAAAACTAAATACTGGAATAGTTGGTACCGTAAAGTATGCTGGTACCAAAGGCAACAATAGCAGCATTGGTGCCATTAAATACTGGTACCAAAGAGAGGAATGGTAGCACTGGTACTACTAAATATTAATTACTGGATAATACTGTAACTGATAGATTCCACTCAGTGCCACTAGTGTATTTATGTTATCTAATACCGGTTGACGTTACTGGAACTAATGATAATAGAAATGCCTTACTTATATTATCAAAATCACTAGTACTGCTGCTGATACTAAATGTCGTGATATTCTAGAACATTGATTGATCTCAGAACTACTATATATTGGTTGATTTTACTGGAACTACTTCTGATTATACTAAACACCTGTTTTACTCATATAAAAAAATATACGCTCTGCTGCTATTTATTATGAATGAAATTGTGTTTGAAATCAAAATTTTAAATATTAATTTAATAAATTTAGCACTGGTAACAGATTACAACTGCTCCCAATATCATTATTACTACCCTAAGTGGTATTACAGATGCAGGCTTCGTAGTTAGTAAGTGGTATTGCCTAATGCTGGCATCATTGCTAGTAAGTATACTACCATATGCTGGCATCACTGCTAACGATCGGTGTTACAGTATGCTGGCATCACAGCTAGTAAGTGGTATTACCGTAGGCTGGCATCATTGCTAGTAAGTGATATTGGCTTATACTAGCATCACTGCTAATCGGTATTACCGTATGCTGGCATCACTGCTAGTAAGTGGTATTGGCTTATACTGGCATCACTGCTAATCGGTATTACCGTATGCCGGCATCACTGCTAACAAGTGGTGTTACAGTATGCTGGCATCATTGCTAGTAAGTATACTACTATATGATGGCATCACTGCTAGTAAGTGTACCACCATATGCTGGCATCACTGCTAGCAAGTGTATTGCCATACACTGGCGTCACTGCTAGTAAGTGGTATTGGCTTATACTAGCATCACTGCTACCGTATGCCGGCATCACTGCTAACAAGTGGTGTTACAGTATGCTGGCATCATGCTAGTAAGTGTACTACCATATGATGGCATCACTGCTAACAAGTGGTATTACTGTATGATGGCATTACTGCTAGTTCAGCCGCTGCTGTTACTACGGTAGTTAACAGAAATTCGGAATAATAAGTGCTTCATTAATGTTATAATTAAAAATTTTTTTTGATCGTTATTTGACAAAAAATCCTTAAATTTTATTCTTCAAAAAAAAAAACTTAGTAATTTTCGTGAAATCAAAATTAGGATGAGATAAAAAAATCGAATAATTTTTTTGTGCAAAATAACTTAAAAAAGAAAAAAAAACTAAAATTAAGTAATTTTAGCAATTCTTTTAACGTTGCTTAAATCAAATAAGTATATTCCGTAAAATAATAACAGCAATAATAAGACCTTGAAATGATTAAATAATTAAGAGTAAAAGTTATTTGATTAATTACAATTTTTTCCTTGGAGAAATGTTGAAACAAAACTGAACTTACTTTTACCGTCGGACTTTTCAATGGTTTACAAAGATCCGGAATGTAATCGAAGGAAACGGTATAAAATTGTCCCTTATTAACGTATGTCATACGGTCGTCCTCCTTACGAACAGATGTTGATATTGGTGCTTCTAATACATATTGAAAACCCAAACTATTTTCTCTATAAAAAAAAATCAATGTTGAAAATAAAATAGGTTTTAAAAAATTTCAATGAATAATAAATTTTATAAAAGAAATACACTCCGATTAAACATTTCTTACATGAAAGAAAAACAGAAAAAATTTGCCATTGAGAAATTCCCAAAATACATGATAAAGGATTGAACAGAAATACAGTACGTCAAATATTAAATCAACAAAACGTGTCTTACAGTATTCGAAGAAAAAAAAAAAAAATTAATACCTTCTGGTTACTTATCAATCAATTTTAATTTTCGGTAATTTTTTCACAAATCATTTATTCGTTTATTGTAAATTTTTTCTAACAAATTGTAATAGCCATCAATTAATGAAATTTTAATTATTGAATAATCAGTTATGAATTAGTTTTTTTTATAGTATTTAAAATAAATAAATGAATAAAGGAAAAATAGAAAAGAAAAAAAAAATTCAGAAAAATTTTAAATTAAAAGAAATTAATAAAAATGAATTATATGTTAAAACAAAATACCAGAGCATGATCATACAGTAGTTTGATGAAAACAAAATAACAAATTTGCCTACTGTAGGTTACTGTAGTAGCCAAACTAGATGGAAAATAGTGTGCAGATATAGTAATAATATTTTGATTACTCTATTTCTATCATTGTGGAATAATTTTCAACTAATGCCAAATGTTTTTGAATTAATGATTTGAAGGAACAAAATTTTGCTCGAGAAATCAGGAATAATTCAAAAATTTGAAAGAAAAAATTTTCAAAATGATAATTTATTACTTGAAATATTCACTTGGAATCTGGAAAACTATTTTTAATATTATTAGAAATTATTGAATTGTTTGGATGACAATTGAAAGAAATTATTCAAAAATTTCGAAATAACATTTTTTTTTTTAAATAATTTTTTTGGTTGACAATTAATTAACATTTAATATAGTCAATCAATGGTGGTAAAAAATAAAAACAAAACAAACTTCTCAAAATTTTTCCATGCTTTTTTGATTTTTTTTTGTTTTAAAGATGAAAATATCGCAAATTCTTTGTTTTTCTCACTCTCCAATTTTCAAAAAAAAATTAGTGAAATTTTTAAATTGATGAAAAAAAAAGCAAAGAATTTCGCATTAATTAGCAACTATTTTATAGTATGTAACGAATGATAAATAATAATTAAACTAGCATACCTTATATATTGAAAATAGTTGTAGGGTGAATTTCAATTGTACAGACACCACTGTGCTAGTGTTGCTGTGACTGAATTCCAATGGAAATTTGTATTAGCCATACAGTGCAGGATTTATGCTAATAGTGCAATTAATTTCATTTCGAATATTGATTATTGTATTAATAGTAAAAGGTTAAACATGAAGTTATAAGTGCAAATGCATTCGAAGATGTTCATGCACTTTATGGCTAACTAAATTTTCAGAAAGCTACAAAATTGGTGCTAACGTAAATAAATTTAAAATTGCAGTAACCATATTTTGATATACTACTAAATTAGTACTACCGTAACTAAATTCAAATTACTAAAAACGCTTCGATAGGGTACGATAGCCATATTCCGATATGCTATTAGTACCTTAAATAAATTTAAATTACTATGACTGTATCCTGATTACTGTTATCAAGTACCAATTTATGCACTTATGATGTGCGTGTGTGGGTGTATGTATGTTTGAGTGTATCTGTATACATGTGCGTGTGTCCATTTGTGCATGTGTGTATGTGATTGTGTATGTATGCATGTTTCTGTATGTCTGTGCATATGTTTGTTTATTTCTTACCATCCACTTTGTCCTAATTTTGTGTAAAACTTCGAATCATCGAAAAACAATAAAAAAAATTTCCCAATAAATTTAACTAAATTAAATTAAAAGTACACAAATATAAAACAATCCAAGTATTTTTAATTAAAAAAAAAATTTCTCCATGTGTAAATTTAATTTAACATTCAAATGGTCAGTAAAGCAAAAGAAAATTAATGGAACTATTACCGAAGTCCTAATTATTATTTCTGGGAAATTTCGGAAATGAGAAATAGCACAGATAAATTGAATTGTAAAATTTGATTTTCATCAAACTTCATTTCCATTATATTTCATCTTCAAAATTCTGTTTCTTTCAAAATCTTCCAAAGCATCGTTTCTGATTTAGTATTAGCATAATAAATTTTAATTTAAATTAATTTGAAAGAACGAAAATTTTGCAAATTTTATAAAATCACTGATTGGTTGGTAATAATTAATTGCTTGATTTATTTACAAAAAAACAAAAATAAAAAATTTGCATGAAAAAGAAGCAATAAAAATTCAGCAAAATTTAAATTTAACAAAAAAAAAAAAAAAAAAAAAAATAAAAAAAAAAAA
>JABVXS010001677.1:0-12777 GCA_013365335.1 Madathamugadia hiepei | reverse complement strand
CTGTTTCAGTAATTAATTCTTTTACTAATTCAAAATGCTCGATTAAGTTATTAGAGTTGGTGTAACAACCACTTTTTATCTCATATTGATGATGATGATTGATTATGATGATTGATGATGATGATGATGATGATGATTGATGATGATGATGATGATGATGATGATGATGATGATGATGCCAGCAACACAAAAAAAAAAACCCTTCACTTCATCCGGATGTTTTCTTCCCGTCGAATAATTCATCTTAACTTTCCTTAAGAGCAACTTGTCAATATTCATTTTTCGTTATTTCCAGGATATTTGGTGTGCCTCTTTTTTTTAAATCTACTGAATTGCTAGCTAGAAATGCAATTAAAAATTTTAAACGGAAATTTTTGTGCTTGAGTTTTGAAATTTTACTTTTAAATTGAGTTTTAACTAAATTTTTATTTTTTTCATTTTTTCAATTCAATTTTAATAGGAAGCTTTTGTAATTAATTGTTAACAAATTTTTTTAAAGAATTCATTTAACGCTAAAATGCGTTTGGTTAATTTGTTAAGGAAATTAAGGTAACTGCAGTAAGGTATGCAAAACTTTTGAGTGTAACTATTGAAAGACGATAAGATTATGTGTTCCGAAGGAAATTTAATCTTCAGGCCTTGCAAAACTAAAATGATAGAATTTTGTGAAATTAAAAAAATTAAAAAAAAAATTGAGTTCAATTTTTTTTTTTATTGACAAATGTTAGGGGGAAGGGAGGAAGGGTTAGGGGAAAGGGAGTGGGGAAAGAAAAAGAGTGAAAAGAAAGAATCAGTTAATTGAAGGTTTCCTGATATTTGCGAACATCTGATCAACCATAATTTAGGTTATTTTCTCAATCATTCCATCAGTGTGATATTCACTGACTACAATTTTGAAACTTTTTTTTATTCATTCATTGAAATTGAATTTTTTTTTTCAATTCAAATTTATGAAAAATTGAAATGTCTGAAAAAAAACCAATCAAAATTCTTTAGGTAAGGCAGAGGTTGAATGTGGTGAAGATATGATCGAAGTAGTCTTCCTGACGGAAAGTATCTTCCAAGGTCGAATTTATGTTGTGGGTCATTCAAACGATCAACGTTGCGTGTCACGTGATACTGGACATCGCACCACGTCAATTAAGGTGCGGAAGGATCAATGTGGTGTTGCTATTACGCGATCCGTTAGTTCATTTATTAATATTTTCTTCATTTTGGGCATTTCTTTTTTTACCTGTGTCCACCAAAGACATTTCATTTCCCTTACCTTTACTTCTTCCATTATGTCCTATTTCCCATCCAACACTTACAGGTGGTTTTTTATGTTTTTATAATTTTTTTTGTGGAGCGAAATATTCTGTTAATAAGATGAAATTAATTAGGCATAAATTAATTAATTAATTTGTTTAGGCAATGATTGAATTATTTGTTTTGAATTTATTTTACCAATAAATCCAGGAATTATCACTTTTTTTCTTTTGTACTATTAAGAATGAAAAATTTGCAAACGTGAAGACCAGACAGCTATATGATTGGTACCAATGAGATTTCTTCCCTTAGCTACCGGTTGGTACCAATGGAATTTTGTCCCTTAGCTATCGGTTGGTACCAATGGAACTTTGTCCCTTAGCTACCAGTTGGTACCAATGGAACTTTGTCCCTTAGCTACCAGTTGGTACCAGTGGAACTTTGCCCCTTAGCTACCGGTTGGTACCAGTGGAATTTCGTCCCTTAGCTGCTACCGTAATAAACAATTCATTCCATCATTTAAAAAAATATTGAAAGTAAAAATTGATTCGGTAATGAACCAAACACAAACAGGTTTAATTAATTAGTGCATCATTCCATTTTGCCACAACAGGATATTTGGTTGGAATAAAATTGGAGCAAAAATGATTAACAAAATTAGACAATGAAAATTTTCCCTTTCTCACTTTCACTCTCTCTCAAAAAAAACGAACTTTTTTTTTTGGGTTAATTGATTTTTGCCCGATTATTTCATGTGAATCATCGAATGGTTCATTTAAGACCAATTTTATAATTTTACCAAGATCAATGATTAAAAAATTTAGTTTATTTTTTCTGAAAATTAAAAATTTTTTTTCTAATAGGAAAGCAAGGAACGAGAACCAAATGAGTGACGTCATTTATTTCGAATAGAAAAAAAAAAATTCAAAAACAAACTTGCTAAATGGTTTTTTTTTTCATAATTAAAATTTCCCATGTATTAAATGTTTCATCAAATGTTCCATCTGGCATACAACAACATGAAAAAATTATTTCAAAGGTTTTAAGACTTTTTGATTTTTCAAATTCTCAAATTCATCAACTTCTCATCCTCCCAAGCAACCATTCTTCACTCTTTCTTCTAATATCTCATTTTTGCACGATTCATTTAATTATCAATTAAACCTTTGACAAATGATGATAGGAAAGTTAATTAATTTTGTCTTACATGAAACTGCATTTCACAAATTATGCATGCATTTTGTGGAAATCATTTGAAAAGGTAAATTAAACGATGATGACTCATACCTTAAATTTTGCACGACCACTTTGTGTGTTTTTTTTAAAATTTTGTTAAGTTTTGGTATTATTGTTGGTATGTTTTCTTTTTTTCAATTAAGTACAAAGATTAAAAAATTTGCTTAAAAAATTGAACCAACGCTTATTACATCCCATTAATTGGTTGCTGTTGTGGTTGTTGTTGTGGTTGTTGTTGTGGTTGTTGTTGTGGTTGTTGTTGTGGTTGTTGTTGTGGTTGTTATTGTAGTTGTTATTGTAGTTGTTATTGTAGTTGTTATTGTAGTTGTTGTTGTCGTTGTTGTTGTCGTTGTTGTTGTCGTTGTTGTTGTCGTTGTTATTGTCGTTGTTGTTGTCGTTGTTTGTTGTTATTGTTTGTTGTTATTGTTTGTTGTTATTGTTTGTTGTTGTTTTATTGAGTCATTATCAATTTCACGAATTTTTTTTTTGAATTTTCTCATTGATCTAATAAATTTTTTTTTCTGATTTTATTTTAAAATATTTGTGAAAATGTACGGAAAATTTTCAAAAAGATCAATATGACATTTAGATGGACAAACATGGACATGGATAGACACACAGACACACATACATAGACACACACATACAATCACACACAGACACACAGACAGACACACACATACAATCACACACATACACATACACATATGTCATGTACGTCGTACATGTAAATACATTTTGTACATTTGTTTACCTACACTTATATAAATGGATCAGTGGAGTGAGTTTTATTTTTCAAATTTTTTTGCCTTTTCAGGAAAATTTAATGAAATTAAAATTTTTTATTTCTAAATTAATTTTTGATTAAAAACAAAAAACTTTTTTTTTGAATGAAAAATAAAATTTAAAACATCACTTTCATTATTTTATCTGTCATTTCAATCGATTTGTTCATTTTTCTTCCTTCTTTTACTTCCTTCTTCCAGGTTTGCACTTAGTTTTTTTTTTTTGGAACTTTGCAAATTTTAATTTTCTTCCGCTTTCTCAATGAGTTGAAATGTTTGGTTTTATTTTCATGCTGTTATTATTAAATTATCATTTCTAATTATTTATTAATCTGTCAAGCAATATATTTCATAATACCCAGTGTTTCAATCAAAATAATTAGTAAAATTAATTTATAGATAAAGAAGGAGTGAAAAAAAAATTTTTTTTTTCTCATTAAAATTTTAATAATAAAATATGAGTGTGTTGAATTTCAATTTGTTTTAAATTAAAATTTAGTGAGAATAATGGAAATTCTTGCGATTATAAGCTTGATTTTTTTTAATGCTTCAATAACTTTGATGATTGTTTTAATTAATTATTGAGATTTTTTCATTTTAATTTTTTTTTTTTTGTTCTCGTAAAAAACAATTTTAAAGATCGCAGATTAGCAGTTTATCTTCTTTTTTGTCATTTCGAAATTTGAAAAAAATGAACTGAAAAATTAAAATTGAATTTTGCAAATTGATCAAATTTCAAAAATAATTTTTAATTGCAAAATTAATTGGAGTAATTAAATAAATTAATGCAATTAAAGTTTTTAAAATTATGAAGAAATTAAATGATAATTTACTAAATTTCATTTAACAATATCATCCATGTTACAGTGTCAGTCATCATTTCTGAAAATATCTTATCGTTTTCTTTTTTAGTTTTCAAAAAATAACATTAAAATTTTTAACCATTCAATTGCTAAGTGATTGCACATTCTTATCAGTTCCATTTTTTTTTTTTTTTGATGAGATTAAAAAAAATTTTTCATTTTGTAATATCTCCTTCTTCTTCTTAGCGTTTGTCCTACGTGGTTGTAGGTTCCGCTACTGGAGAGTGTCTTCTACACGTCACAGTTCTGTGCTTCATCCATAAGCCAGAAACCCTTGCTCATCATGATTCGCATATACCAGGTCTTGTCCATGCGCGTCATCCTTGGAGAACGCCCGATCAGTAATAAAAAAAACCTGAAAAGAATTTTAATTTTCTCATAATTAAGATTGAGAAAAAGAGAAAGTAAATTAAACGAACGGAATATTAATTAATCCATATTATTGCTTAATTAGCAATTATCAACCACAAAATCATAGTTTTGTATTATTATATTACCCGACATTATACAGTAATATTTGCGACAGTAATATTGCTATCATTATACAGTAATATTACAAATGATACAGATAATACATTCATTATAATATCTTCAATATGTACTTGTAATCTCGCCCTCCTCCTCTGTATCATCACCTATTTTGCAGTTCATGAATGAATGAATTAATTAGCAATTATATGGAACAAAAGGAAAAAAAAACACTGAAAAATTATTAATACTTGAGAAAATGTATCATTGTTCATTTTTATTAATTTAATTGACGAATAATAATTGGGAAGAATCTAAAAATTGTTACATTTATCCGAAAATGGTACTGAAATATGGTGAATGCATGCGTGCTACATCGTCAACCACCTGCTGTATCTGCATCGTCAACCACCTGCTGTATCTACATTGTCAGACACCTGTATCAATCTTCATTTATACTTCCGCCTCACAATTGTTTGTTGTGTAAAGTGAACGAGATGGATGTTTGTTGGTGAGAATGAAGTAATAATGCACGTTTGATTTTTGATCATTTCATCTCATTCATCTTCATTTTTTCATTGTTTAGTTGTAATCTATTTCGTTTTATAATTTTAAAATTCAGCAAATGACAAATTTCCTCTTTTTTTTTGTTCTTTTTGTTTCAAATACGATGAAGAATGGTCATTATAAAACACTTCTTCACTCTCCCATCCAATTCTTCTCCTTTTCCTTTACCTCAAAAATTGTTGGCTTTCTCAGTGTAAAGTTCTTTCAACGATGGCAGAACAATAATGAATAGTAATATCGATAATAGCAGTGGTAGTAATAATAGTAATAACAGTAATGTAGCAATAGCAGTAATAGTAACAATAGCAGTGGTAGTAATAATAGTAATAACAGTAATAGTAGCAATAGCACTGGTAGTAGTAATAGTGATAACAGTAATAGTAATAATAGCACTGGTAGTAATAATAATAATAGTAATAAAATAACAACGGTAACAGTAATCGTAATAATAGTAATAGCGGTAATAATAATATCAATTATAATATGGATAATAGTGCTGCTACTGTTGTTGTTCATTTTGTTGAAACAACGCGCAGCAACTGATATTACAATGCTGGTATCCACAGATCACTAGTCGAACACTTCCCAAGCGTCTAGGACTACGTGACGTATTGGAGTCAGTAAGGTAGTCATAATGCTGGATTTTAGTATCACATATCACTAGTGGAACACTCTCCAATCTAAGCGTCTAGCACTACGTGACATATCAGCAAAGTGTCCGTGCAGAATAGTTAACACTTTATGCGTGATGCAATCATCAAATTGTGCTAGGTGCCTTCTGCAGCTGGCTGATTGTGATGTTGTTTACTTCAATTGTTTCTAAGCGTTTTGCCGAGATCCTTGAACCGAGCACCCAGTGTGACGATTAGCGCTGGAAACCACTTCTTAGTATTATTATTATCCATATTATAACAATAGTTGCTGATTAATAACTTTAATAGTTGCTAATTAATGACAATAATAATTAATATAATAGTTAATAATTGATAATACAATAATATTAATAATTAGTGATATTATTACATAAATAACATTAACAATAGTTAATTAATAATTTTTGTTAATAGTTGCTAATTGATAACTGTAATTAAAAATTAAATTCATTATATGAATGACAGGAATGACTTATTGTTAATAAATAATAAAGCAGTAGTTAAAAATTAATGATTTATAATGTAATGAAAATTTAGCTCTTAATTAATATTTCATTTTGTATTTTCAAATGATTTTTCAAAAGGAAAAAGTGAAATTTGAATAGAAATGTTTTAAAAATTTCTTAACCTTTTTTTTTGCTTTGGAAATTTTATTCATTGTTGTTGTGTAAAAATTTTTTGAAAACATTTAAAACATTCAATGTTTTCGTACATGAATGACATTTTACTATCCTTCGTTAAGGAAATAAAAATTTTTTTTTTTTTGCGTCACGTCATTTGCGAAAATATTTTCTAATTTTCTTTTTTTTTTTTTTCTAGGAAAGTCGAAAATTTTTTTTTTTGTTTTTCAGATTTTGTTATCCGTGAAAATTAATATTTTGCTAAAGTGGGTGGTGTGTCTGTGTGATCGCTACGGAAGCAAGCAAACGCTAAACAGTATTTTTCACTATTTTTTTTTTCTTTTTTTTTTTTTTTCATTCTCCTGAAACTCATCACAATCGTCATTGAACGGATCCTGTTGTGCTGTTGTTGTTGGTATCAGTTCTTACGACGATTTCTAATGGCTGCAATACCGGCTATTAAACTTGTTGAATCAGTGAGAAAGGAAAAAGCGAAAACTTTTCAGGTTTTAGTTGCTTCTTTTTTTTTTTAATTTCCCGAAAATTTGGCTTTTAGTTTTTTCAATGTCTCCGGAGCCTTAACTTTTTAATTTTTTTCGGAATCATTTTTCTTTTCAATTAAATATCCTATCCTATTCAATTCAATTCAATTCAATTCAAATTCAAATCCAACTTTTTGTTTTGTTCTCAGAATAGTTTTTAAAATCGGAAATTGTATTTTTCCCGGGAAAAAAAAATGAAATGGTTATTTCCCTTTTTCTGGAATGTTCATGAATTATTTCAGATCTAATTACTGCAATTGTTTCAGTAAAATTATTATTATTATTATTATTATTATCAATTTTTCTGAACTAATTTGTCTTCTTCAAGAAAAATTTCCCAAAAGATGGGTAAAAAGAAAAAAAAAAATTATTTTTTTGCCAAAATTTTAATGAAATCATGCTTCAGCAAGAAAAAAAAAATGTTCACTTTCTAAGCTATTTAAAAAAAAATAAATAAATAAATAATGACAAGTGAAATTAGGCAGAAATAATTAAAATAATATTAATTAAAATGTTATGCTTTAGCAGGAAAATTTGAAAAAAAATGATCGAAAATTTTTCTCTTGAATATTTCGAAAGTTTCTTATTTTTCAATGAATTACTCTTATGTTTTCTTTTTTTTTCAAAGTTAATTAGTAAAAGTTTAAAAAAAAACTAATTGAAAATTCACATTTTTGTTTCGTAGTTCTCAAAAATTTATTTTTTTTACTTTTTTACTACAAAAGATAAGTCATTGGTTAAATTTTTATTTCAAATATTAAAAAATTAATTATTTTTGTTTCTTTATCTTAGGCTTATTTGCCGGATGGTGCACGTACCTATAGCTGTTTACATTGTCGTGCTAATTTAGCTAATCATAATGAGCTCATTTCAAAGGTAAATTTTTTTTTTCTTTTCTCTTTCATTTCTTTCAATTTTTTTGACCTTTCCTTCTTTTTTTTTTTCTTGCATAAATTGTCATTTTTACAAATTCTGATTAAAAAAAAGAAAAAGAAATCAATTTTAGTTCGGATAATTTCAACTTATCCAAGTTTCTTTTCTTTCTTTCCATTTCTTCAGATTTTGTTGGTATAAAAAAAAAAAAGCTTGCTTTTTTTTTCACCTCGTTTACTTTTGCAGTCTTTTCAAGGCAGCCAAGGAAAAGCTTATTTATTCAATTCTGTGTAAGTTCCTTTTTTTTTCATGAACTTTTTTTTTTTAAAAAAAATGTTTTTAGTTTTTTTTACATTTAATTAGCATATATTAAAATTACAATATTTTGATCAAGATTAAATTGCAAAATATTTGCCTTTTCGTTTTTTTTTTTTTTTTTAAATTATGATAAATTGCTCGAAATAAATTTGCTGAAAATAATTTTGTGAAAAAAAAAGGAAAAATTTGCTATTATTATGATTATTAATTACAATTGTGACAATGAATGATTTAGTTTTTATGATTGATTGATTCATTAATTATCACCATGAATTGCTGCTATTAATTTAATTTTTGTCATTCTTTACTAGTATTGCAATTAATTAATTAATTAATTGTTTTTATTGTTATTTATAACTATGATATTTATTATTATTGTTAATTTTCAGCATTATTCATTCTCACTTTTATCATTCAAATGCAAATAATTGTAATTATTCGTTGTTATTATCATTTATTGTTATTACTATTAATTACTGATGGTTCTCTGAGTTTCTTCCGCTTCTGATAACCTTACAGACCCACGCCTATCCTCAGCAACGTAACCTGTGAAGTGTAATCATTTCTCGACCGGTATCCTGGTTCATCAGAATCTATTTCGGTCCTTATTATTCCGGGCGGGCGTCACCTGGCAGGCTTTCGGTTAGGTTTCACCATGGGTCATGGGTAATTGGATTAACTTGGTTTGCAAATAACCTTGGTGCAAAACCTGTTTGTCAATGCCCTTCACACAACCGACCGCTCACGACCATTGCTCAAGCCAGCACTCCTCATTATTATTATCAATGATTAGTGTGGATGTATCAGCAGATTATTTTTGCTAGTTATTGAAACAACACACAGCAAAGAAGATAACAATGCTGGATTTAGTATCACACATATCACTAGTCGAACACTTCCCAAGCGTCTAGGACTACGTGATGTATCACGTAGTCTCAGTAAAGTAGCTCTAATTCCGTATCACACATCACTTCACTAGTCGTATGGATGTATCAGGATCATTAGTATCGATGTATCAACAAATTATTGTTATTAATGATGAGCATTCTACTACAAATAATAATTGTCCTTTCCATTATCAATTATTGTTGTTAATTGATAATTATTATTGTTATTATTATCATCAATGATTAGTATGTATGGATAATTGTTCAAAATTGTTAATAGTAATTAGTATGTATGGATAATTGTTCAAAATTGTTAATAGTAATAGTAATTATTGTTAATTAATACTAATATTTGCCAATGATTTAGGGTAAATATAGGCTGTGGACCAGCAGAAGAGCGTGTTCTCTTGACAGGCCTTCATGCAGTAGCGGACATATATTGTGAATGTTGCAAGACAACACTTGGTTGGAAATATGTAGGATTTTTATGACAAATTGTTTTTTTTAATTAATTGTTTGCTTAATTTAATTAGCACTTTTATTAAATGTCAATTCGTTCAGTATTCATCATTATTCGTAACACAATTCATCCTTATTAATCCTTCATTTATCACTATTTTTCGTCATCGAAATGATGATATCGTACTTTATTAGTAATTCAGTTATTCCAAATCGGTTTCTTATAAATTGTTATTCAATTTTTAATATTTCTTTAAACTTTAACATTAATCAATTTATTATTAGCATCATTTGCTAAGTGATTCATACATTTTACGATTAAATTTATTTCTAATTATTATTCATTATTATTCATTCCCTAATCATCATTCAAATTAAATTCATTCGATTATTGTTTGTTAAATTGTTCATTATTTTCATTTATATTTGATATGCATATTCAGTTACTCTTAAATTTTAGCTTTAAACTAACTAACTATGTTGTTTTCTTTCGTATTTAATTATCATTTAATTAGTAATTTTGAATTTTATTGAACTTTTTTTAGCATTCGATAATTTCGAATTATGGTATTTAATTATTTCAAAATTTTAGTATAAATAGCCTGAATTTCAGCATTCAATTTGAATTTTTTTTATTCTTCGTTATTTAGCCATCTTGCATTTTATAATTTAATTAATTTTGATTTTCCAATGTTTAATTTTGGTCGGTAAGTAGCTTCAGTTTTAATATTTATTTTAAAATTTATTAGCTGTTAGAGCGAGTGTTAGTATTTAGTCTTTTTTTTTAGCTTTCAAATAGCCCAAATTTTAATATTTAAAAATGCCTTAAATTTTCCTAGTAGTTGAAATTATCGTGCATTGAATTATTTCGAAATCATTTTGAATATTTAAAAAAACATTTTTTTCAAATTCCTTTTCCAGGAACACGCATTTGAGGTTAGTCAAAAGTATAAAGAAGGTAAATTTATCATCGAACTGGCGCACATGATAAAGGATAATGGTTGGGATAAGCGTGATTTGAAGTGGTACACAAGCGATCATTAATTAATTCAACGTTACATTTACAATGAGACACAAAAAAAAAATAATCAAAAAAATAAACAAAAAAAAAAAATTTAATTGTAAATATCATTTACTTTTTTTTTTTTGTGTGTGTTCATTTTTTTCTTTTGAATTTACACGTAATTATTACTCAATTACTCAATTAACAAAATGTGCTATGTATATATGTACAAATGTATATTCTGTTCTGTTTTTAAAGCTTTTTTTTTGATTGGAAAAGAAGAATTACAGGAAGGGAAGAAATTTTAATTGTAAATATAATAAAATTTATTGATGAAAATGAAAACAAATTTTTTTTTGTTTTTTATTGGTTTTAAATGAATATGAATCCAAATGAACAAATGTTCTTTTCAAAAAAATTTTTTTTTTAACCGACATTTTGTAATGTTTTTTTTTTTTTAAGTCAACTTTTCAGGTGGTTTTTTTTTTGTAAAAACTTGATTTTATTGATTGTTATAGATCAGTGAGACAAAAAAAAAAATAAAAATCTATGTGTGTCATATGTAGGTATTCATGATTAATGAAAATAATTAACAATGATAACAACAGTTAATGAAAAAAAAGAAAAGTTTTTCTTTTAGTTTAAAAAAAATTTTTAACAACGAAATTTTTTTGGTCGAATTTTTTCCATTTATTTTTCTACCAAAATATTTTTTGTTTTTTGTTTTTTTTTTGCGAGAAAAAATAAAACATGATGATGATGAAAAGATTTAGTGATATTTAATTTTTGAAAATATAAGTCAAAAAAAAAAAGAAAAAATTTTCAATTCTGTTAATCATTCTTGAGCTATGCTAAAAGCAAGAAAATTTTTCGAAGATATTTTCATTTTTCGGATCATATCCTGAAAAATGAAAAATGGCCAATGGAAATTGAGGAAAATTTTGAATGAAATTCAAAAATAATTTTAATTTTGGATCACAAAAAAAAAAAAAAGTGGTCGAAAATGGAGAGAGAAGAAATAAAAAATTTGTCTTTTTTCATAACAATACGAAATTTTACAGTTTTTTTTTTTCTGGTTTCTGTATCTCTTCAAGTTTTGTAAAAATTTTGTATGTTTTGTTTTTTGTTTTTTTTTCATTCATTATTAAAAAAAATGTTTTATTAAATTTCTATATTTGGAAAATTTGAAAATTATAATTAAATTCGTTTACTTCTACTCATAATATGAAATCAAATAATGATAATTTGAAATGCTCATTTGTGTTAAATTCAATAAAGAAATTGTTTGAAGGAAAAAAAAGTTTCATACAAATTTTTTTCGTTTTTACTGTAATCTCTTTGATGTTCAAAGTTTCATCGTTTTGATCTCTCATTGTGTATATCGCGGTATCATTTATTTGTATTTACAAATATGTATAAAATGTGAAACATTTATTTTAATTGGAATAAATTGAAAATAACAACACATTGCAGTTATATTAGCCTGGACTGTCATTGTAGCACAATGCATATGCGTTGAAATAATGCGGCAACTTAACATTCGACAACTTGATTACAATGAAGATCCTCTCGTAATTTTCGTCTTTAAAGTTTAAAATTCACTTGAAATGCATGAAATATTGTAATATTAAGGCTAAAACTCTTCAAATCTTTAATGATTATTGACGACAAAATGGTTTGTGCAAATCAATTACGAAGAATGGGATGAATTGATTGCATGGCGTCATATCCTGCAATGTTTTCGTTGATTGAATCATGTGGAATTGAAAGACTTTCGTATTAATTAACAATATTGGGAAAATTTCGAAATCAGTTAATCACAATAAAAATATAACTTCAATACTTGGGAATTAATAAAATGAAACAGTCTTAATCAGAAATTTCAAGCAAACAGAAAGCAACAATAAGCTGCAATTTATTTTTCAACTAATTAATGCTTACCATTAATTAACACTTTAAATAACTAATGTTTCATCATTAGTTAGAATGACAATGATGGCAAATATAGCATTAATATTAGGGGATGAATGGCGAGGAATAGTGATCATGAATTGCAAAAGTAATAATAAATATTAATAGTACAGGGCACATCAACATTCTCCAATCCAAGCGTTTAGGATTACGTGACGTAGAGGGTTTTTGTTGGGTTTGTGAGTGTCGATCTCTTTGACCTTCATTGACCTCTTATTTCATTCATTATCGGCCATCAGTTCCATTCCGAACTTTAGCGATTGAAGATGAATGAAGGATCTGTA
>JABVXS010001675.1:0-12799 GCA_013365335.1 Madathamugadia hiepei | reverse complement strand
TTGCATTGTAATCACCCATTATGATGAGTATGCATTCCGATTTCGAAATACACCTACACTCCACTTCTCCAAATTTTCTTTCATCCATCAAATTTTCTTGGCAGGTACGGGAGTAGTTTGCCATTCCTTTCTTCCGCGCAGTAGTGACTGTTTTACCACAACAACACTCTGCAGCCGACGCTGTTATCGTTAATTAAATCTAACAATAATAAGAGGTCAATGGAGGTCAAAGAGATCAACAACAGAGCTCTGTTGTAAACCGACCGCTCACAAACCCAACAAATGACCATTACCTTTCTAATAAAAGGACAACAAAAAAGAAGCTAACCAAATCCCAGAATTACCTAATATCGCCAAAAATTTACATTACTTAAGTGGACAAGTAACTAATTAATATGCTATCATTCGTACCAATAATGTGTTCGAAATCGTTTACATTATCCTGTTATAGAATTAATAGCTCGCATTTTTCATTTTGATTTTCAACCAATCCTACATCAATTGATTTTTTAGCAGCATTATTTCCAAATTAAAAAAAAAAAATTATTTTAATAATGGTGATATTTTGTGATAGCAATTACTTGATGAAATTTATCATAAAAATTAGCTAGAAGCGGCCGGTGATAAAGGTGAACTGGTAATGCAGAATTGCCACTACAGACCATTTTCAAGATTTGTACAAAGCTAAATACGTTATGGATAGAAATCAATGAGGTTCAAATTTTTTCAATTGAAATAACAAATATGTTATTATGCACATATCACCACATAGTTCCTCCACGCCATCGTTTGATTTCTTTGGAATCTCAACCTTGATATTTTCAATGTTGAGCATCACAAATTCTTCAGAAATTTTAATTTTTTTGACAGGATGTTGGAAATATCAATAAACATGATCTCAGACAGCAACACAAGAAGGGATTAAAAAAATAACTCATATACTACAAATTACAATTAACAAAAATAAGAAACAATGTACCGGACATCTGCGAAACATGCCCTTCTGCAGCCAATGATGGCACATTGATTAAAATTGACAACAGATGAAGATACATGAAAGGATGAAATGATGTATGACCGCACACGTATCAAGTTTTTTCACCTTTTCATAATCTAATCAACAACATGAATAACAATGAGATCATCAGGCTAACCGAGAAATTTCCTTCTCGAATGGTCGTACCTACAATTTAACCATTATTCCTCTCAAATATCATTCTAAAGAATTCATCTAACAATTTGCTGTGGAAGAAGAGAGAGCTAGACGTAACCTTAACGAGAAATAATCTCCCCGTTATAAATATAACGACGCAGTAAAAACGATATCACGTTTCAAAAGCACTCGTGCTTCTTCAAAACGTGCTTCCAGATCGCCATTCCCAATTGCCTTCGAAGCACCTACCATCTCACGCAGCAATTCTTCTAAACGTCGCATACAGCGAATTATTGAACCTGTAAATTGATGAAAAATAAAATATAAAAAAAGAAAAAAGTTTCAGTAATTACTCGACGATATAGCTTACATACATATACATCATACACATATATGCATGTACACATAAGTACATGTACGACTGTGATTTTCAGCATTTCCTTACCATGACGCCTTTGTGTTTTATTTGCAGCGGGAAATGTATGATTCGAATACCATAAGCTCTATCAATTTGATAAAAGACCATACTCAAGAAATAGTTAAAAGAAAACAACCCTTGTCTGTACACCATACATCGTGTAGCCGCCGTCACAGCTTTCGAAACTAACAATCGAAAACTACTTATATACACAAAAAACGAATTTACTAACACAATGATACAAAAAATTCAGTTACTGATACCTTCAAAAACATCAGTTTTTTTTAAAATTTCAGCGAAAGAAGCACCATTACACCATGCATGGACTACGTCCATCAAATGAGGCTTAAACGATTCTACATATTTGTCTTCATCAATCTCAAGTTTCGATTCTTTTGTCACCTTTGCGATGCGCCTAGCGTACTCCTGCAAATGATTTGAAAGTGATTCAGGAAAAAAGAAAACTATAATCCCTATAACCAAAGAAATTTAAGATGAAACATTGAAACTAGACAAAATAACCTCATTGTGATAACAAGCCTCCTAAATATCAACAATAAATTACTAGCCTATAAAAATTAGGAAAAGAGAATCTAATGTGGCAAAGCCAAAGAGAATTTGAACTGGCATAAACTTTACTGCAAACCGATTAATAATAATAGCTCACTTGCATTGCTCTCAAACACCCACTGAGATCATCCGCTAATTTTGTATTCCCTGCCTTTTCTTCAAATACAAAACATGAGAGCAAAGCAGCCAACTGAGAAGTAGAAAGGTTTGTGAATATACCACCAAACATCATCTCTGTTAGCATCAATTCATCTGCAGCACTCACTTCACAAGAGACTCGTCCCTGAAATAAGAGCGCATATTCTACTCCAAATGGTTTAAACATGAAAAACAAAAATCAAGCTCTCAAATTCACCTCATTCAGTCACGAGGAAAAAATTTACAGTGATTCCAAATTAAATAGATGCAAAATATAAAGTTATATACAAAAAACTGTTTCGCTTAGCATTTCCTGAAAATAAAAATTAAATACTCTTATCATTATTCCAATCTCTAACCTTCTGTGTAATAACATCATTCTCGTCACAGTACTGCAATCTTCGAAGCACGCGCTTGCGACATTTTAGCTCATCCAGCTGCAATAAACTTTGCGCTTTCTTTAGCTCACTTTTTGCGACTTTCAATTCCGCTTCCAGCTCTAGCTTCTTTTCATACTGCTTGTAAATTCCGTCAAATTTACTGTCCTCCCTAAACTTTTGTCATTAGTAATACAACCACGAGAACATTTCTGTTTGTACAGTTAACTGGAAGTGAAAGTACCTTAAAGGATGATTTTCCTTTCTTTTTTCCAGTGCTTGCAATTTGGTAATATTTTCCTGCAGCACTGAATCATTTATTTTCATGTCGTTTAGCGGATCAAGCAAAGGCATTATTCCGTTAAACCTTTTCAAAACCTCCTGAAAATGTCACGGAGAGAGAGAGAAACATTGATAGCATAATAGCGATTAGAATATATTCATCAAGAGTCAAGATTATTAAATACCTTTATAACACGACCAGCGCTCTGTTTCCCCTCGTACGCTTTCAGATTCTGCGGTAACTTTATGCGTGCTGCACTTATTTCAGACACACAGCTGATTGCAACTGATACAACCTAAACAGTGCTTGCATTCATTGTTAAAAGTTGGTACGATAAACCTATTAATTCAATGCGCATTGCTCAAAAAATTAAAATTAATAAATTCAAAAAAGACCTCTGCAATTCCCTTTTCATTCTCATTTGGTGGTTGCAACTGGGTAATATCTGACAAATTTTTCGCACTCTCTGCAGAAAGTAACATCAACACATCTAGCACGTACAAAACTTCAAAACCGAGAGGATCAGTTGGGTTCGTTTTTTTGTGGAAATCCAACAAAGCCACCCATCCAAAATCTTTACCGCATGAAACAATCTGAAAATTTATTTCAAGTTTTCATAAACATTTATGAATTGAAATTAGACACGAAAATCATATCAGGATCACATCCAAGTTAATGTAGAAACAAGAAAAACAGATCAATTCAAGATGAAAAAACAAACGTGAAGCAAACGTCCAGCCTGTAGAAAAGGGACAACATGTTTTGGCTTCGTGACGACCTCCTTTACAGCTTCTTTTAACAAACCTATTTGCTTTTCCATTTCATAATAACCTGATATTTCTATTTCTCTGTCGATTTTAAGAGCAGCAAGTTCTCCCTTCTTGCGTTCCACATCTGACAAATTTGAAATGTTGTTAATGAATCCTAACGGAAGAAATTCATTGAATGATACTCAACAACTGATGTAACAAACTTGCGTAAAGCTGTGGTAAGGCGTCATAATTTTGAAATTGATAAAATGAATTCTCCAGCATAAATTCAGGATTGATTCCTTCAACTCGAAGCAAGTTCAGAACCATATTATAAGTCAGGCGAAACTGCGAGTTGAGCGGATCTGGTGCACCTAAAAAGAAAGATCAGTGAAAGAACTTCGCTGTATATTTCAAAACGGGATATAAAAAAATCATAAAGAATTAACCTTTAATAATTTGTTTAGCAACATCTTGCCCCATCTGTTGGTCAACCATTAATATCACAAGG
Organism: Madathamugadia hiepei; assembly: GCA_013365335.1. Classification (NCBI taxonomy): domain Eukaryota; kingdom Metazoa; phylum Nematoda; class Chromadorea; order Rhabditida; family Onchocercidae; genus Madathamugadia; species Madathamugadia hiepei. The sequence continues at coordinate 8,600 of JABVXS010001675.1, read as the reverse complement.
CCTCGGTCATCCTTACCTCGACGTCCAGCTCGTCCACTCATCTGGATATATTCGCCAGATGTAATCCACCTGGAAACACTGAATTTCAGCAAAACAGTGCTAGAAGGAACTAAATAATCAACTATTTCCACCTAAACCGGCAAGTTGTATTTACCAAACATACGCAGAAAACCCAAGTAGAACATTCACGAAATGCTCAAACTATTCATAATCTTAAAGCTACAGTAAACGGAGATGCAATTAATTTCATCGACCAATGTATGCAAAGCACAAAACACAACAAATAGTTAGCAAATGAAAATATTCCCAGAACAAACCGATAATCTTTCCCATCGAATTTTCTCGCCGATGTGAACAACACAGTCCGAGCAGGCATATTTAGACCCATAGAAAACGTTTCAGTAGCAAACAGAGTCTGCAAAATACGTTTATTCGATTACATTTTGACTCTTTATTTGTTTCATCAATTCCGGAAAGATTGCAAATTATTAAAATTTCGAACTCTCAAACAGCTTACTTTGATCAAACCCTCTCCAAATAAGATCTCGATCACTTCTTTAACAATTGGCAGTAAACCCGAATGATGTACTCCAATACCACGTAAAAGCAATGGTAATACTCGTCCAATTTCAGGTAATTTGCTATCTTCCTCGGATAATAAACTAATTGCATTGACAAATATTTCCTTTACCTTTGCTTTTTCGTCTTCTGAAATATTGTGCAAATATTGCTGATATAAAGTAAATCTGAAATATCTTCAAAAGAAAAGAAAAAATTATTTACCTGTATTAAAATCTAAATTCGTCATTTGCGTTGCATATGCTTCACATTCTTTTCGACTGAATGAGAAAATTATGACCGGAATCATATCACGTTCTTTAAGCGTACGTATTATATTCACCACATGAGGTGTGCCTGAATATATGAGAACATGAATCTAGCTAAAAATTCAATTTCATGAAATTCTTTGACAACACTGAAGTGTTCCGACATATCAGAACATTATATTGTTCACTGCTAAGTATAACTTGACTATAGCAGTTGAATATGTTTTCACAAATTTTTCCGAACTCCACAAAATTCTAATCATGAAAACAAAAAAGAAAATTTGGGCGAGGACGGATAATATTAAACAGTAAGAACAACCACTTTTTCCAAATTTACTTTCATCTGAAAGAGACATTGAGGATACCAGAAAAAATGAAAAATGTAGTACGAACAAATAAAAGACAAATTCGAAGAATAGCAGGGTGAAATTACTACAAATCTTGGTTTAAAACACAAAGCGAATCATACACTTACCTGATACACCGCCTTTCTTCCCTCTGTTAATTCCACCTTGCCCTGCATCTCCCACATTAGACAAAACATTCATTGCTTCAGTAAATTTATCCTCTCGAAAAATCCCCTAAAATGTTCTATTAAGAGTTAAATGAAAATCATTATAGTAACATAAAAGAATACTAATATAATATGTGACCAAAAAGCTGATTCCTTTATAACACAATTCGCTTCAAATAAGACACAAAGTTTCAAAAGAATATTTGTGGTGGAAAAGAGCATTTTTCTAAAACAAACTTACTTGCATATTTACAACTTCATATAGACCTGAACCACCGGCTGGATATATGAAATGCTGCAGAGGTACTGGACGGTAGTCGGTGTATATGACATGGACCGGCTGATCATGAAGATAAACTACCCAATCTAAGAAATAATTATCATATAATATTATAATCGAAATTATAAGTCGACACTCTACCATTGAGAAAACTGACCAGCAAACTGTCTTGCATTTGGGATCGTAGCGGAAAGAAAAACATAATGTACCGTGTCAGGTAGCAAAATAATTGTTTCTTCCCATACAACGCCACGTTCTGTAAAATAAACATCATTAGCAGTAATTGTTCTGCCTCCACCATTGCTAACTTATCCTGGTCAGGTTTTTTTTCATAGTATGAAGTCTGAGACTGACAGCTGTTCTCCACCTCCGGAAGAAATTAATAAAGGTTAAAATAAGATTACAAACCTTTGTCGCGCATGTAGTGGATTTCATCAAATATGACCCATCCAACTTCTCTCATGATTTCCGAACCACGGTATAACATAGATCGCAGAATTTCTGTCGTCATAACAATGCAAGAAGCGTCTGGATTTAGCGTATTGTCCCCAGTCATCAAACCTACGTCCTAAATAACTTTCAAAAATGAGGCTATAGGAAGATTTTCAAGCTGCATATATGAAGTAAACAACAATGAAAACTAACACCAAATTCTTCTTCTAATTCTCGATACTTTTGATTAGACAAAGCCTTGATAGGCGAAGTATATATAACACGCTGCTTATCACGTAGCGACATCGCTATTGCGTATCTAAATGATTTAATTTAATGCATTTCATTAGTCGTTTTATATTGTTTTCAAAATATACACAAATACATATTTCCTTTGCATCTGTATTTTCTGACTTGTCCAATTTAACATGCGATAAAATTTGTTCAAGAAATTCGTCTAAAACAAACACATTGGAGGAAAAAAAACATTTTTTTTGCTTTTTTTGAAATTTACAAATGTCGATATCCACTACTCTAACCAGGAAGAACTTACAAGGCAACAACAGTTTTCCCTGCAGAAGTATGAGCCGATACGAGAACGGAATGACTGTTATCAATACAAGTAATTGCTTCCCTTTGAAAGGCATCTAGTTGAAATTCGTACATCTTGGCTGGAGCTGTAGTACGTGGCTTTAGTGGCACATATTCCATATTTGGTGGCAAAACAACCTGAAAAGTAGTCAAACAAAGGGAAAATTACAAAAATGTGCTTCAGTACTTTAAAAAGTCGTGAAATTACTTCATGAGAACAGTTTCCTTCACTTTCCACAGTTTTGATATTGTTTCGCGGATGGGAGGCTAAACCAGGGAGCTCTTCTGGAGCAGTCTCATTTTTCGACCTTTTCGACAATATTCCTAGAAAAAAAAAACCTCTAGTTACTCTTGCCAATAGAACGTTTTACATATGAAGCAAAAGTTGCTGAAGTTCAATGAAAAAATCTACAATCAAAATAAAGTACCTGTTTCGCTGTCATCTGCTTCATCATCATTATCATTGTCGTTGGATTCCATTCCAATATCTTTATTTGAGAAGCTTCTTGTGGCTAGCTGTCCCAGCAACTCATTGGCCCGTTCACGTGCTTCCTTCTGTCTTTTCCTATTCATCTAAAGTGAACAATTTAAATATAAAAGCAGTTATCATTTAGCAGCAAAACACCTGAACATTTTCATGAATCGAGACTAAACTGATCCGAATTGCAGCAACACCAAATTACCTCGGATTTTTGGACAGAATTGTTCGATAGTTTTTCCCTGGCAGTGCCAGGTGTTAACGAACTATTACCTTCTCCAAAGACATCAAACAATTCCATATCGTTATCCATAGCAGAAAACACCTCCTAAAATGAAATTGGCTAAAAACAAAAAAAAAATGTGATTAGCATTTTTTTCAGCCTCTTACATTTCAGACATCAATCATCTCCAACCGCCAATATTAGAAAGAGTGGTAGAAAAACAGACAAAGTGTTAGAAACATATATCAGAGATGGCCCAACCGCACAACGTAGAAGTCTTACTCAAAATTCTAACCAAACACGGTAAATTTTTCAGTAGCACATTTGAGACAGTAACGATGTTGAATTTGCTTGTTCCAAAAAAAAGTTAGAGAATATATTTCTTAGGTGATCAAGTAATAAACTGAGAGAAGCTAGACACAGAAAAAACAATTAGCTTTGACTCATATCAAACAAAAGGTGATCTCTATTTCCAAGCATAAATAGATCATTAGTAATTCAATCAACAGAACATTTCCTTAACGGAACCAAAAGATTCTAATAAAAAGTGAAAAGAGGTAAAAGAGCACCACAGGTATACCCTTATATAATAATACTCCAAAAATCAGATGAGCGGCCTGGGAAAGTAGTATAGTCAAAGTGACTCTGAACAGAAAATGTCTGTGCAATTTTGACAGGAACAAAATGAAACGCCTCTGGTCGACTATCTCTGCGCCCAAGTTCTTCCTCACCGTTATGTTTAAAAGTTTTCAGCTGTGGAGTTGGTGGTTATTGCTGGGGAAGCTGTCGTTTGAACATTTAAACTTATCTTTTCTAAAGGATGTAACCATGACGGGCGAAAAAGTGCACCCATGTCATCCTAAGCATTCAATAATAATCAAAATAGGATAAACTACCAGGTAAGTTAGCATTTTACTAAATAACTAGCAAACTGTTGTAACTCTCAAACTTGGTTAATGAAACCTTTATTCATAAAACATAGAAAACTACAAGCGCGTTAGAAATACAAAAGTAAAACAATTAATGACCATAAGTCCAGAGTAATTGGAGTCAAGGTCAAGCCGGTTGAGGTCGTCGTGTCGGAGCGGTAGAGTAAAACTGCTTTTGGAGGTGTTGACTTCGGCTTATATATCCATCTCCATGGGTCATTTAGGTCAGTACATGTCATATTTGACATGACGTTGTGTTGATTGATCTCATTTCGACAGGTGCTCTTTGTATCTTGGTGATAGCTCTTCGATGCTATCCCAACACAAACTCAAAATGATAAAATTTCTATACGATAGACAGAAATAAATGAATATTTTAAATTGATCCTCCAATCATTTCGATCGGCAAAAGTAACACTAAATAGTTTCGTACTATTCGGAGATAGTGTCATCTGTCGATTGGTTTACACCAATCATTTGATTCCTATGATCTCGAGCGCTCATAATCACTAAACTTTTAAAAAATAAATTGCTATTTAAAGATTTTTCCTTTCAATAACTTTTAAATCATATGCTTCTTTTAAAATATTCCACTTTATCAGTATCCACAGATTCAAAAATTTTGAACTTTATAATTATTTTAAATTGAAATTTATGATGTACTTTTAACAGTTTTGAAAGAAAAAAGAAATTTCTGATCATCATATTCCAATATCATTGCAGTCAAATTCTTTCGGATCCGTTGTTGGTGGGAAATCGTATAAATGCTTATTATTATTGGTAGATTTTGTATTTTCTAATTTCTTGATTAACACTTTCGCTTTTTCCCCTGCTTTTGAACTTGATGTTTGGGATGACTGAAAAATGAATTTCGAAATTTTTTTGATAGTTTATAGTTTAACAAAAAATAAAATAAAATAATAATAATAACTTAAGATTATGGCTAATTGAAATTTTTTAAATTTAAAATTTTTACTTTAGAAAAAAAATTTGGTTCCCAATCGTATGGATCAGCAAAAGTAACATTAAGTCGTTTCATACAATTCATCAATAAATCATAAATTTTCTTATAATCAGGTCTTGATTCATAGATCAATGTTCGTATATATTTCATTATATTAATCCATTCCGGTGGACAATCAGCCATCAATACTTCATCCGTTATTTTATCCTTCATTATACTTACATCTTTCTCCTAAATATAATTTATTCATAATTATAAATGAATTCAAAAATTTTCACTAAAATTTATGCAAGTTTTAATTTTGATCTTTACGTGCAAAAAATGTAAAGAAAAAAAATGCAACACATACAGAAACATTACGCCATGGTAATCCGGCATGTAATTCAACAAGGACATAAATTAATGACCATAAATCATCCTTCCTTCCTTGTTCTTTTCGAGCATGAACTGCCGGTGAACAATACCTAAATTTAAGCTTTACCTGAGAAAAAAAAAAAAAATCGAAGGATTAGTTATAGCGGGAAATTTCAAACAATACCATACCTGGTTGTACCTCTCATAAGAACATGTTCACGTTTTCGTCTAATTCGTACATAACCTTCTTCCCAAATTGCATATTCTCGTGCCATACCGTAATCAATCAAATAAATAATACGTGCTTCGTAGCCATGTCGTCCAATTACCATATTTGCTAGTAAATAAATTTGAAGATTTCAATAAATTTTAAAGTATTTTTCACAAAATAAAACCTAAGCGATAAATTTTATTGATAGAGGAAGAGGAGGAGGAGGAGTAACCTGGTTTAATATCTCTATGTACATAGCCAATTTCGTGTAATTGTTTTATAGCGTATAGTGCATGAACTCCGATTCTTGTTGTTGTACCAGCAGTGAATGTATTTACTTTGCAATTCTTCTTTATTTGCATTAAATTTGGTCCTAGCAGTGACATTACAACGTATGAACACTGTAATACCGTATTCATTAATGCTTACTGTATTACCGTATTCAAACGTGTGTATTGTAATACCGTAATCGTCAGTGTTTCATCATTTAATTGTAATGAAAAAATCAATTTTTTAAGAGTATTGATAGGACTGCGTGAAAAATTCACCAAATATGGTATACAGTACGCCTATCAGAAGTACTGTGACAGAAGTAAAATGGATAACTTCATTGGCTATCAAAGAGAAGGGAAACATTCATCGTCAGGCCACTCAATTCCATGACCTCGTATGACCCTCTAAAATCTCCCTCCATACAGACATTATCATCATAATCTTTAGAAATATGTTCACATCATACTCTATCTATCATTGCTCAGCTATTGATAATTTCGTAATTTATTAAATTCCTAGAAGCTAATAATCAATGAAGAAGAAAAAGAAGGAACATCTTCATGACGTGCAGCATGTACGAAACGAACTGTATGCCTTCGACATTGTAATTTCCGCATTACAGCAGCTTCCTTTTTTAATATCCCAAAATTATCAGCTGAATTAGCTTCAACCTGGAGATTCTGTATCCATGAAATGATGAAATTTGTGCTAGAGCAGAAAGAATTTGTTAGAAAGGATTTGTTAATGTAAACGTGAAAAGCATGCATGCAGGAACAAACAAGCATTGGAAGTGCAACTTAAGTGGCATGCGAATGAAATCGTTTCAGTCTTTTTTTTTGCACTATTAAGCTCTTTTTTTACTCCATTACCCCTCAAATGAAAATTAGGTGAAGAATCTGCTTACTAAACTACCTTTAAAATAAGGCTTAGGCTAAGGATTTTCCTATTAGATCGCTCTTAAAATGAAACTTGGATCATTTTAATACCACAATAACTTTCAAATAAAACTTAGGTGAAGAAGGGATCCTCTTACTACATTTACCACAAGCATAAAACTAGGGTCAATTTGGTTTATAGAATTGCTAAAATTATTTTTCTATCATCAAAGATCAGGCTTGGCATTGAGCGGCATTTATCTAAAATGGATGCTAATTAACTGATCATTGTTTATGGCGAGGAAAATAGTTAGGTTCATTCATTGATTTTTATGTTTTCAAAGTTTCAACATGCTCTGCTTCATCCCAGTAAGTTTGATTAATCTCCCCCTGTGTAGGATTAAGCGCTTAGAAGGATGTCAGTAGAGACATTGTTGTTGTTTCTCGATTGTCGGATTCCTTCCCGGCTCGTGGTACCAAAAATTTTGTCGGAAAATTGCACGAGTTTTGAGGAATATCGCGATTTATTTAGCGCTACTGTATCATACAGTGCTGTGTACATTTGGGATTGGGACATACAAGACGGGTCATTTGGTTTGGTTGTTTTTATAAAACTTTGAGTGAAATGTTTGATTGGTTGATGATCAATCATACTTTTAGAGCAGCTTTTAAACGTGTATCGTTTAAATCATGCACTTTGTATACGGTAGCACATGCACCTTCACCAAGCTTCTCATCAACAATCCATCGTTTACTCAATACTTTACCCTCAGATAGATCAATTAAATCCATCTCAATCGTTTCACCTTTTTTTTTCCTTCAACTTCACCAATTCGATTGCTAACGAATTAAATAAAATAAGACAATCTTATCTTACAGCCTCTTCCACTTATTTATTATACTTTTGGAAGTTTTTTTTTTTTTAATTCCACTAATATGTAAATATTCGATGAATTAAAATTCATATATTTCAATTTTTATTCGTTTAATATGCAAATTTTATAAGTTTAAATGTATAATTTTCATACAAATTGCATAGAATGCTTTAGCTGTATAATTCGTTGCATTGAATATTTGTTATTCAAAATTCCACGTTAGCATCAAATTTGAACAATGGATTCGAGGAAATGAATAACTTTTCACTGACCAATGCTGACCAATACTAACCAAGAAATATTCATTATTTAACAGTAATTGGACAGTAATTTATTTGACAAAAACATCTGATCAGTGATGATAAATGATAATGAATGATCGTAACTGATCAATTTGAGCAAATGGGAAAGATTGAAGTGTTTTATGATTTTTTACTGATTAGGTAATTATTGAAATCACGTTGTTAACCTTTGCCATGGACACTTTCTTCTTTTTTTTTCTCTCACTTCCGTATGAAGACCCTTGAATGGTATATAATAAATAGTTTTTGTTTTATTTTGAAAATATTCCTCTTGATTATGGAACAATTGAATGCCTAACTGCTTTAGTGAATCCCAAAAAGTGTTAATGTATGCTGTATATTCTGAAAGTTTTTCTCGTTAACAAAAGAACCAACAGTTCAATAATGAATGAAATTCAGCTTAAAATATCGCTGGGCTGCAACTGGCGAACTTGGCTGAAATAAAACGAATCGCTCAAGAGCGCGCCTCATA
>JABVXS010001674.1:0-12799 GCA_013365335.1 Madathamugadia hiepei | reverse complement strand
CTCATGGACCACCTCACGCCAGACCTTTCTGTTTAGTGCATTCTTCCGAAGTTCACTCAAGTTCATGTTTGTCGCATTCATGATATTGTCTGTTTAATCTTAATCTTTGCATAATTACTTTCATAATGCTTGAAAGAAAAATTTATCATTTTTGTGTCTTTTTCCATATCAGTACAATCGTTACGTTATACCTTTCAAAAAAAATTGTGTGATAAAAAGGTTCTCGGCACAGGTAAAGGTAATAGCATAATTCAGTGAAATATATATAGGTAAGTATAATTTATTGAAATGCAGGCTGTCGGTAAAATTTGCCGAGATAACTAAAGGAAGCTGATGCAGAAGAAACGAAGTCTACAAATTAAACAACTGCGAGCTCCACCTTCTATACTGATGTCCATATGTCGCCAAAAATGGCAAAACTAGAGCCACAAGGATCAAGACGGCGCTACAATGTCGAATTCATAATGTGTTCCTTTCAAAGTTGCCAGGCACCACAATGTATTTCTGCCCGACATCCGGGAAAGTATGATGTGTCCCGATCTGATTGGCCCAAGCCAATGGAATGATTTGTATGCAAACCGTTGACATTGTATTTCCAAATCAGTTTTACCCAGTTCAAAACTGAAATCGACCGACTCAAACCGCTCGGATTTCGATTTCTACTTCCCTGAAATTACTTTGTTATCTCACTTTATGTACTGTATTCGTGTTTCTAATCCATTCGCTGTTTATTATCCTACACGAATAAAGGTTTAATCACCCAAGAGACAGCTTTCCCGCATACAACTATATCTGCGCTAACCAAACCGCCGACAATTCAAAACACAGGCAAAGCAAAATGATAAGTAAGCATAGAGATAACTGTAAGTAGAAGAGGACAAACCGAATTCTTAAGAGAAGCTTTGAAAATTTGAAATTAAACAATTAAAATAGTATACAACTTAAGTCTAGTTTTTTTTTTCGTTTAGCATTTGTCTCGCTTGGTTGCAGGGTCCGCTTTTTGTGGAGCATTGTCTTCATACGTCCGGTTCCTCAGATGCAAGTTGTTGTTGTACTGCATTTCCCTTGTTATTGTATTCTATTTCCTTTGTTATTGTTTTTTGGACTTCAGGAAGGAGTCGCCTGATCTTTTCTCCTTTTCCTAAGGGCGATTTCTTGCTGTACTTCTTGCCCATTTCATCCAGGTGGTGTAGAATTCTTCTTTCACACGGCCATTGTCGGAGATTATTTCAAACTGTTGCATCTCATTCTTTTTGCGACTATCGTTGCCCGACCGATCCGTCGCAAAGGTCTGTCGTCGGGTGTAAAATTACATAAGGTCTGTCGTCGGTGATAACATATCTGCGAATTGAATCCGTCTATGTTTATCTTATCAATCTCTCCACATGTGGATTACCCACTGGACTATGGGTCATTTGTTGGAACAAATTTTTTTTTCATTGCATTAAACAGATTACGATAAGATGTAATACTTCAAATACAAAAACCCTGCGGTGGGATAAAAGTTTTCATTTCGAGCTCATCAAAATTGGTGGGAAAAGTTACGAGCACGATTATTTTTCAGAACTCATTGAGGTTGGCCTGGTATGTTGTGTGTGTGGGTGTTCGTTTGCAAATTTCTAACAGATCGACGGGTGATACGATATCAGCTTGTTATCGCTAGCAATGACGAGAACTTGATATCGCACCACTGATTAATTCAGCCATTACTTTACATGCTAAGGAGCGTATTAGGCATTGCCGTAAACTGCTCAAATATTTGAAAATTACAGTTAGTTCTCACAAAATCACTAATTCTTATTTTATCAAACAATTTTCAGTTTTTTAGATATATAATTTTTTTCAGTAATGATCGTAGTATACTTTTTTGAACTATTTTGTCGGATCTTTTTTGTTCTTTTCTTAGTCTGTCTCAAGATTCAATTTTCTGTCACCATGTAATAGAACAGATATATGGTTAGTTGTTGGCAAGTATTATTAAGCTTTAATTTTGACCTTTTAAGTTATTGTAGTTATTAGATGTTCTCATCAACTACTGTGGCTCCCATTGGCTCCCACTGACTATTCCGAGCACTCATTTCATTCGTTGCTTTTAGCTTAGAGTTTTTGATGATGATTATGGTTGTTGGATTATTTATGTGAAATCCTAATGTATTTGAGGATAACTCTTTAGGAGCTAATTTTTTGTGCCACTGACGAGAATTGATTATTAACCTCATTAATTGAAAATGAGCAGCGGCGAAGAATCTGATTACGATTTTTCGGTATGTCGTTTTTACACGGTCTAGATTGTGTCATATTTTATTAATTATAACAGTTGCAGTTACCATTCCTCAAGTCTCGTTTGTGGACTTATAGATTTGTGGCTTTAAACCAGTGCTTGGTGAATGAGGCTGTAAATGCTCAGAAAACAAGCACCTAAAAATTCAAAATTGAAATTTAAAGTGTTAGTGATGGAAGAAAATTTTTTTTCGAAATTATCTGAAAGTTTATGCATTCCTTACTGTCTTTTTTTTTGTTTGAGTCATCGCTTCAAAAGAAAAAACCACCCAAGAAGCAAACCGAAAAAAAGGATAAGCCTCCAGCGAAAAAAAAGCAAACATCAAAAAAAGGAACAAATGACAGTTCAGGTTGTAGAATATTTTCGTGGTTTTATAATACATAATCCGGTTGACTGTATAGTAATCAGTACAATGAGTATAACAATCATTTCAGACTCATTTAAAACGAAAATGTCTGCCATCCATGTTTGCATAATCTTTTTGTTCTAGTAATGAATGGTGATAGTGGTGGCAATGATGATCCACTGGATATTTTTACCAATATCGATAAGCAACAAAACCGATTAAGCATTGAAAAAATCTACCAAAAAAAGAGCCAGTTGGAACATATCTTGCTGCGTCCGGATACGTACATTGGTTCTGTTGAGCGCACTGATAAAGCGGTATGTCTTGTTAATGAATAAAACAAGGTCAAAAGTATGTAATAAGAGAAGGTAACAAAGAAAATTCGGTGAAACCTATTTGTTGCTTTTATAAAATTTGTACTGAAAATCTATATGTACCAGTAGACCAGTCGTGTTTATCTTTGTTGAAAAACACTTTACAGTCTTTTCGTGTGTACTTTTTCCAGCTTTTCCATGAATAAATGATCAGTATATACTATTTAAGACTTAAAAGCAGTATTAGTTAGACTATTAGTTTTTACAAAGATTGTATCAACCACAGTTTGTGCGCTTCAAATGATGCATTTATAGCTCCGGTTATTGAAGACGTTTTTTCTTTCCTTCCATATTTGTTTATATTTAGCCATTATGGGTGTATGATGCAGAAACAGAACGAATCGTTCAACGTGATAATTCATATGTTCCTGGCTTGTACAAAATATTTGACGAGATTCTAGTAAACGCTGCAGACAATAAACAGCGTGATTCAAAGATGAACCTTATGAAAATTAGCATTAATAAGTTTGATTTTGATGTATTACTTATTTTCATTAATTTCCATTTAAAATTCGCTACACAGTCTTGATTTGGTAACGTAACCCACGCATCGAAATTTCATAATTTGTGCTTCTAAACTGCTAGCTCGCCTTCCATTTGTTTTTTGCCGCTTGCTTTAGCGAATTCAGTATAAAGGATCTCAAATATTTTAAATGTAGCTGAAATCTTTGCTTAGACTGGGTTAGAGATGTGGTTTATCTTCATTTTCTTCGTTTAACGGCAAAAAGTGGAATTTTTGCTTTTAAAGAGAAGCGAATGAGATCAGCGTGTTCAATAATGGCAAAGGCATTCCTGTGGTACTACACAAGGTCGAACAGTTGTATGTTCCTGAACTCATATTTGGCACTTTACTTACTTCTTCAAATTATGACGACAGCGAACGAAAAGTGACAGGTATCGTTTCATATCGGCGTAATATATAGATGTTTTAAATGAATAATTTAGTTACATTTTTATACATGTAGACGTAGATGAAATGGTATTTGGTACTTGAAAACAATGGATTGTATAACAGTATATGTGATTGCATCGGTTTCTTTTATTTTTCTCAAAGCTTCCCAATGCTATACACTTTTGCAGGTGGTCGAAATGGATATGGTGCTAAACTGTGCAACATATTTAGCAAGGAATTTACAGTTGAGACGTCTTCCAAAGAATATGGAAAAGCTTTCAAACAGGTAAGTTCATTATTAATTTTAACCTGGTATGACTTGCTGTGATTGCATCGGTTTCTTTTTTTATTTTGCCTAAACATTGCCGTAATTTGTTAAGACTTGGAAGAATAATATGACAAAAGAAAAAGAGCCATTTATTACCAAAGCAAGTGGTGAAGATTTTACACGCATAACGTTCAAACCGGACCTGGCAAAATTCAAAATGACTGAACTAGATGATGATATAATTTCGCTGATGTCACGCCGCGCGTATGATGTTGCTGGTTCAACGAAAGGCGTCAAAGTGTACTTGAATGGCAAGCTGCTTCCGGTAAAATGATTTCTTAAGCGTAAAATTTTTATGTTCTTTTGATTTTCACTTATAACAAGTACAGATCAGGTTAAAATTTCTTTTTACTAAATTCAGCAATGCTTTGTGGATTTTTTTAGGTGCAAGGCTTCAAACAATATGTGGATCAATATACTAAACATAATCTTGATAATGACGGCGAACCGTATAAAGTTGCCTTCGAACAGGTCAATGAAAGATGGGAAATAGCTCTAACAGTTTCTGAAAAAGGATTCCAGCAAGTTTCTTTTGTGAACTCGATTGCCACCACCAAGGTTCATTGTTTTATTGGAATTTTTTTTACATTATTAAGAAAATTTCAGTTTAAAAAAATCAGACAAGCTCTGGTTTTGAACAAGGATCATACTTTCAGTTTAATAAGCTGAAGCAAAATGAGGTGGAGAAATGTTTGCTGTAGTGTTATATGATAAGACTGTGTGTATCGATCATCCCTCTTTATTGTGATAGAGAAAAGACTATTTCTTTTAATTCAGGGTGGTCGTCATGTTGACTACGTTGCTGATCAAGTTACGGCTAAGCTGATAGATACAATCAAAAAGAAAGTAGGAAAAAGTGGAGTAAATGTTAAGCCATTCCAAGTAAATTTTTGTTCATTGTCACTTGACTGCTATTTTAAAATTTTCGATTTGTTGGTAAATCTGTTTAACTTTTGCTATTTATTTATATCAGTTACTTCGTTTTCGAATGAATATGTTGGTGAAAAAGAACATTGGAAGGATTTTTGTTAGAAAGAAATGCTTTCGCGTAATTTCAAACTTGAATTCCAGTTATGTTTGTTCTAGATTAAAAGTCATATGTGGATCTTTGTAAATTCACTTATCGAGAATCCAACATTCGATTCGCAAACAAAGGAAACTATGACCTTGCAAGCAAAGAGTTTCGGTAGCAAATGTGATCTGTCTGATAAATTCATCAATGCAGTGATGAAATGTGGAATTGTTGAAGCTGTCTTGGCGTGGGTCCGTTTCAAACAACAGGAAACGCTAGATAAGAAATGTTCAAGCAAAAAAACTAGTAAACTAAAGGTTTGCTACAGCTCATTTTACCCATGCAGTTTCCGAAAAAAGTTTATTTAATTGAAGTTTTTTTTAGTATTATAATACATATATCTAGGGTATACCGAAACTAGAGGATGCAAATGATGCAGGAACCAAAAATTCTTCTTTGTGTACGCTGATACTTACTGAAGGGGATTCAGCTAAATCACTTGCTGTTTCGGGGCTGGGTGTCGTGGGGCGGGACCGTTATGGCGTTTTTCCTCTGCGCGGTAAAATGCTAAATGTTCGTGAAGGAAGTCATAAGCAGGTATTTGTTCTGTTGTTTCCACTTTTTTCTCATATTCTTACCTTACTGAGTTAAAGTTATTATAAACATTGCATGTCCATAAAAACTTGAACCATCCTAAAATTTGCTCTTCAATTTACTCGAGTAGGGATTGGACTCAAAATTTCAGGTTTGTCTTCCATGGTTGGAATACGAGTGGAATTTAAATAGATAGGTGCATTTGATTCTACTAAATGATGGTAGAAGAATTTCGGGCATTTTTTGAGATCACGAATTTCAGATCATGGAGAATGCAGAAATAAATGCTCTAATTAAAATCATTGGTCTACAGTATCGTTTAAAATATGATAAAGATGAAGACATGAAAACGCTTCGTTATGGGAAAATAATGGTCATGGCCGATCAGGTCATTTTTAGTCATGACAATGTTTTGCTGCAGTTGAATTCATTTGGATGTGTTCTTCGCCATATTGGAAAATTTTCATACATTTTACTTCTTTTAAGGAAGTTTCATTACAGGACCAGGATGGTTCGCATATCAAGGGTCTCGTGATTAATTTTATTCATTATAATTGGCCAGTACTGATTCGTCGTAACTTTGTTGAAGAATTTATAACACCAATTGTTAAAGTAAGTTTTAACCTATAAATTGTTAAATGAATTTTTAGAAGCGTAATGAAAGAGAAATGAACCACCATTCAGCATTTATTTTATATGGCTTCACTTCAATGCTTTTAATCTTTTTAATTCACTAAGGACTTTATTTACGTAAAATACCATTGCTTTAACTTTATTAAGCAGTAAGTGCTTTATGATTTTGGGTTTGAGTAATTTCAACACTTGTAGGCTACGAAGGGCAAAGAGTCGTTTTCTTTCTTCTCACTTCCAGAATACGCTGAATGGCGAAATAATACCGAGAACTGGAAGACATACCGCGTAAAATACTACAAAGGTTTTTGCATTGTCGTGTGGAAATTCTTGATGTTATATGATGCATCAGTGCTTTACATATTATTCATTTAGGTTTGGGTACCTCGACATCAAAGGAAGCCAAAGAATACTTCACGGATATGGTACGTCATCGTATTAAATTTCATTACTCAGGGGAGGAAGATGATAATTCGTTGGATATGGCATTCAGTAAAAAGAAGATTGAAGATCGAAAAGTGTGGCTGACTAATTGGATGGCTGTAAGTACATTATTTCAATGTTACGAGTCTTAAAAAATTGTATTGTGCTTTATATCAAATTCATCTAATTCCTCCTTGAGCTGAAAGACTAATTTTTCTCATGTGTTAAGTTTTCATATCTTACTGTTGGGCTTTTACAGTTAATACTCCTACAATTTTCTCTTTGTCTTTTGTTCAGGAAAAAAAAGCAAGGCGTGAGCAAGGATTAACGGAGGAATATCTGTACGACAAAGACACTCGTGCTGTTTCATTCAAAGACTTTGTCAATAAGGAGTTAGTGTTATTTTCAAATGCTGATAACGAAAGATCTATACCAAGTTTGGTTGACGGTTTAAAACCTGGACAGCGAAAGGTTAGTTATGTAATCATCAAATTTTATGGCAACTAATTTTAATTTTCGTTAATAGAGTTATAACATATGCAATTGATTCTCTATTTCTGAACTTTCATATAAATGCAGAAATTTGCATGAAAATTTGATTTCAAGTGGATTTTCGGTTCTGTCTTTTCAAAATGCGTTCCATCATTTTTCTGAGTTTTCATTCAGTTATTTTTAGGTATTATTCACTTGCTTCAAACGAGCTGATAAAAAAGAGGTGAAAGTAGCTCAGCTTGCTGGTGCTGTTGGAGAAATGTCTGCTTATCATCACGGAGAGGTTATTGAATTAATTTTTAACTTTTCGTTTCCCGTTACTTGTACTGAGATGGAGTCTCTATAAATATTGCATGAATCTTGCTGAATTTTTTAGGCTTCGCTTATGTCAACGATCGTAAACTTAGCACAAGATTATGTCGGTTCAAACAACATCAACCTACTGCTACCGATTGGTCAGTTTGGGACACGTTTGCAAGGTGGCAAAGATAGTGCAAGTCCGCGTTATATTTTCACACAGCTAAAGTAAGCATCTAAATTTAAAGTTTATCTTAGTTAAAAATTTTTGGATTTTCAAATTGAAACGTTGATCTGGTTGCTGTAATAGATTCATTTAAGTCCTGTAACTCGAGCGCTGTTCCCTGCTGTTGATGAAAATGTTCTACGCTTTCTGTTTGAAGAAAATCAACGAATTGAGCCTGAATGGTAAGCTTTATTTTGCTGTATCACGATCTAAATACAGACCTGTCTGAATGTTCTTGAAAGCAGTTGTTTATTAGGTATTGTCCTATCATACCGACAGTTTTGGTTAACGGAGCCGAAGGCATTGGTACCGCTTGGTCAACGAAGATACCAAACTATAACCCACGTGATATCGTTGATAATATGCGGCGGTTGATACGTGGTGAAGAACTGAAGCCACTGGTTTTTTTTTTTTGGTTTTACTGAATTTCCACAGTCAGTGGCGAAACATTCGCGCATAATTTATAGACATTGGAAAATTTTGAATATGTACTTTTAGATCTGTACTTGAAGTTTAAAAAAAGTTTTCTGAAAGTTTTTTTTCGTAAATTTTTAATTTTTCTTTGTGCACTTTTTAGACTCCGTGGTTCAAAAACTTCCATGGAACGATCGAGAAACTAGATGATTTGCGATACATTTGTAGTGGTGAAGTAGCTCTTTTGAGTGATGATGCGATTGAAATAACGGAGTTGCCAATACGAACCTGGACCCAAAACTACAAAGAAAGTGTTTTGGAACCCATGCTAGAAGGATCTGATAAGCTGTCCCCTCTGATACAGTAAACTTTTCGTAATTTTTAAACTTATTTCCGGTTTTAGTACTGATTGTTTCTCTCATTTTTTATCTATCACTAAAAAATTTTCAGAGACTTCAAAGAATATCACACTGATACAACTGTTAAATTTGTTATAAAAATGAATGCAGGCAAACTGAGAGAAGCGGAAATGGAAGGACTGCATAAAGTATTTAAGCTGCAGACGTCAATAAATATAAACTCCATGGTAAAAAACTTAAATAAGTATAAGTGGTGGGAAATTCGTTAATGCATAGGACTAAGCCATTTTCCAGTTTCTCTTCTTGAATTTAATATTCAATTTACAGATTATTGTAAATGGCGTAAATTATTTTGCTCTTATGGAACGCATCCGATAAGATGCATAAGCTTTCATTAAAATAGGCATGAATATAGGTTCTTTTCGATCCTTTGGGTTGCCTGAGACGATTTTCAAGTGTAGAAGAGATCTGCAGAGAATTTTTCGAGGCAAGAAAGAAAAAATATATCGAACGAAAAGCATTCCAAGAAGGTATGCTCCGTGCACAGAGCGATCGTCTCAGCAATCAGGTACTTTCTGGTTCGCCATACAAGTTAAATTAAAAGTTTCCGGTTGTGTTTTTTTTTTCAAGTGAAAAGGTTGTTACTGCAAATGACATTTCAGGCACGTTTCATCTTGGCCAAAATTAAAGGTGAAATTTTAATTGAAAATAAACGTAAAGCAGCAATAGTGAACCAGCTAGTGAAAATGGGTTTCGAACCAGATCCAGTAAAACAGTGGAAAGTATTACAAAAAAAGCGCGAACTTGAAATGACTGGTGAAGTCCAGGTGGACGAGGAAGAAATGGAAGGTGAAGAAGAGGTTTGCTTCCTGTTGAAATATGCAATCTTTACCAAAAAATTTGTTCGTATTTGTATTAGCATTGAAATATTTCAGATTATAGCGATGATGGGTGGTGCATCTGTGCTCCCATCCACCTTTTCGCACTTACATGTCGTCCGCGTTTTATATATTTCCTCTATTTTTGTGTTTATTTGCTTTTTTTTCTCTGATTTTCATGGGAAAGGAAGGAATTTGATGCATACATTTGTTAAAGAGATTATTTTTGCCACAACTTTTTTTGCTTCTCGCAATAAATTGTCTTTGACCGAGAAGTTTTGCGATGTATTTTCTGATTTATTGTTTAAGGAAGAATCGGAGCCATCTGCTTCTCCGATAAACAAGGATTTGGAGAAGAAGTTAAGTGATTACGATTATTTAGTTGGTATGGCAATTTTAAAATTGTCGGAAGAAGAAAAAGATAAATTGTTGCGCGAGAGTGAACTGAAGTTAGAAGAACTAAAGGTAAATTTGCAGTCTTTATTTTTACTTTTCTTTGTTCATAATCGAGACATTCAGGTTTGGGTAAACTAAAGGTTGTTTTCAGGTTTTGGAATCGAAAACGTGGTCTGATTTATGGCAAGAAGATTTGGCTAATTTCTTGGCTGAATTAGAAAAGCAGGTATGTCAAGTTATTGCATTTGTTCTCATTTTTCCTGTCTATTGGGGAAAATTTTAACTTTTTAGGAAGCAAAAGAAAGAGCTGATATAGATGTGCAAGTGAAAGATGCTGTAAAGAAATTTGCTGGTGCAGCTGCGAAAGGAGGGCGCAAGAAGGCGGGCACTCTTGTACAAGTATGTTTCAAAGGCCAAGAAAATTTTGCACGTAGTATATATATATGTTGGATGCATGCATTGCCTATCATATATTTTAATGCAGTGGAAATCTTAATAGAGTGCTGGTTGATTTACAAAATTTTTGTAAATAAAACTTTTTTGAATTCCTACTGTATTTCTCATCGTTATAGATGATTTTATCGTTGTTTAGGAGGTACTTCCTGATCCAAACGGAATTCGAGTTCAGCCTTCGCTTGATGCGATTAAAGAAAAATATGAAGCGAAGAAGAGCGATGAACCAAAAGTCAGGAAGCCAAGAGTACCAAAAGCGCCAAAACAGGTGAAGGATGAGGGCGATAACGAGGTCATATCTTTTACTGATTTTCATTGACTTGCCGCTTAACTGCTATTTTTAAAAATGCATTTGTTTTACATTTTCCTCTTTATTTAGGATGAAAACAAAAAAAAGAAACCCAAACGTCAACGAAAGGAAAATGGTAAATTTGTATTTGTGTCTAATGACAAATAATATAGTTCAGGTTGTTGTCGCAATGCTTGTCAAAAAACACCATTGTTTTACATCTGAGGAGTTAAGAAAGATGTTATTTGGATAGAGCATTAAAATTAATGATTGTTTTATCAAGTAGCGGATTTTTAGATCGAGATGACAGTTTGTTGAACACGAAGACAAAAAAGAGAAAACGAAATGAGTGGGAATCTGATACCAGTGAAAATGAGTTCGACGAATCTGATTACGTAGATGATGGTGATGATGATGATGTTATTGAGATTAAGAAAACAACTGCTGGAGATAGGAAACGACGAGTAAGTCAGCTTTCATTAAGGGGAGTATTTTTTTTCTTAATAGAATACTGTTTCCAAATTCGATGCCACGTTTTAGTCGGAGCAATCTTTGGTCAAATCGGATTCGAACAAGAGTGTTTTGACTGTTGAGGATACTTTGATGGAGTCAGATGATGGAAAGAAGAAAAAGTTTCATGAAGAAATGGATGATCTTTTCGAGAATGAGGTTACCTTCAGTTTGTTCAGTAGCCAGAACTGTTGTTACTTTGACATAGTCGCCTTTCTTAAAATATGAATTTTTCACCACATGTTCCCGCTTATACAGCACTTTAATTTATAGAAACCATCTGCAAGTAATGCCAAATCAAAAAATATTGAAAGCAAAAAAGTCAAATCTAAAAAGGAGAGAGAACCAAAAGCAAAAACCGCGATCGAAGCAAGTAAAAAGGTGAGTGTATTATCTTTAGTTATGCGTGTGCTGTCGTAGAAGTTGAGATGATTGAGAACTGCTCAGTTACCAAGAAAATGTTCGAATAGCTTGCATCATCTTATCCTGAGCTCTAAAATAGCCACTTGTTTTGCAACTGGCACATTTGGTAACTGAGCAGTTGTCAATAATACAATAGTGATATCAGAAGTTCAGATGAACTAGCTTTTCAGGTCGTTCAGTGAAACTTAATCGAGATTTTTTAAGTGAATTTTCGTAGGCAGTTTCATTTCTCTTGATGGATTTGTTTTCGAAAAATCGCACTTTAAAGTACGCTTCCAGTTGTTTTAATGTTCATTCAAATATTTTTCATCAGGGATCGGGATCGAGAAAACAAAAATCGAAATCTGATGATGATGATGATGATGATGATGATGTCATCGTAGTTCCTAAACAAGCTCCTACACGTTATCGTGAAGGAAGTCGACAGACCAAACCAGTGAAATACACCGTCGATAATGAGAGTGACAATGGCAGCGATGGGTCGTCTGATAATGGAGTATCAACAAATCGGATGAAACGGCGAAAGAAGATTGAAAGTGATGAGGAATTTGAGTTAAGCAGCTAAAAATAATTACTCTGCTGAATCAAATATTGGTGAACAGGAACTTCTTTATCTTTCTAAATTCTACTCATTATTGTGTAATTGAAATCTAGTGATTGAATTCGTTTATAACCTCAAATTCAAATGAAATCTCGTGCTATGCTTGCTCTAATAACGTCTTATTTGAGTATGTTACATTTAGTTTTATTCGAAATGATATTACCTATCAGCGATTTTATCTTCTCATAAAGGAAACTTCAGGTTTGTAGTACACTTTAACACTTTGATTAATTCTAAATAAAAAATCTCTTGGTTTCTGTGTATATATACTTTATATTTTGATCTCTTTTACTATTTATTCAATATGTGGCTTATTTCTAGCATACATGACATATCTGTATCCTTGACATGAGCTTGTTTTATTCCTTTTGTTTTTTCTGAGTGGTAACAAGTAGCAATAAAAATATCCCATTCCTACACTTATAATGCATAAATTTTTTCTTATTTTAATGCATGTATGCAGCAGGTGGACAGATGGAAGGTTTTGCAAAAAGAATAGGATGGTTATGAAGTAATTAATTTTTAAGGAGTTCTATGTTGGTCAATATCAGATGGATCATGGAAAAGGCCAAAGAATACAA